>QXVZ01032457.1:0-20378 GCA_008931825.1 Phallusia fumigata
ATAAGACCCAATGTAATATAATGTGTGGAATAGGGGGGGGGGGGGGGGGGGGGAATAGTGTATGTAGAATGTCTATATATGCTAAGCCACCCTTCTAGTTATTATTTATTTTTGCATGTGCACCCAACCGTGACCTGGAACTGTCTTTATCACAGATAATGTGTGAAAAAACACATAAAGAAGACTGGTAAATTGACTACTAATACCCGATTTTGTTTTCTTTTTGTCCTAAAATGTCCGATGTTTAGACCAATACTGTCCGTTTTCTGTCTAGGTTTTCTGTGATTCTATTGTCTGGCATATATTTTTCTATGGTTCGCATTTTGCAAAATCAATGGGGACATATGGGATTGGGGCTAGGGCCAGGGGTACTCGTACCGTACTGGTACCACTGTTACAAAGTTGCAACTCAAAGTCATGTGCTGTTTCGTGCGGCCAGAGACAGGTTTTTTGTTCGCTTGTGAGGAATTAAAGGTGATCTAAAACAATGACGATAAGCTGGGCGTGAAATGATTACAGGAATAAAGTGAATGAAGCGCCGATTGACTGTTTGCATTCAGAGCATACAGAATTATCACAGTAAACATACTACACAGTACAGACATTTAACACAGTAAACAAATGAGAACAAGTAATGGTTGTTAGTAAAGCATGGGGTTAGTGCAGCGGTGACAATCTACAGCTTGGCCTCTGGAGCTGTATCGTGCTCTTTCATCCCTCTGTCTGTCTACCATAACCCCAAGGAACAAACATGTTGTAAACACAATTCTGCGTTCATGATCATTGTGGTTAGGGCATAACACAAGACCAGCTTTATAAAACAATACACTACATGGATCTAGTGTAAAACATCAGTTATGTCAGTTTTAATTTAGTGGTTTAATAGGGTTTGTAGCTCCCATAAGTGAATCGTTTAGTGCAAATGGACCAAAATGACTCTTTTAAAGTTATAAGGTGCTAGATCTCTGGGTTAGTGTAAAGTAGGGACAATAGTGAAAAATGTAGTTTTGATTTCAGTATATTAATGCTCAGGCAGCTGATGAAAAAACAACAACCCAAAAAGAAGAATATTTTTTTTCCTTGAGTATTGTATTAGGCATTAGTTGTTTAACTTACTATGTCTGATTTTGTAGTGTCGCAAATTATGAGAAGAAAAGGGTAATTTTTTGCATAGAAATCAGCATTGATATATTTTTACCCTAAACTGGTTGACATGGAAAAGGAGGGAATTCTTCACACATATGGTAAGATAAGTTACTTTTATTGTATATGTTAACTAATAGAAAAGCAGTAATAGGACATGCATGTAAAGAACAAAGTTAAAAAGATGCAACTATCCTATCGACCAAATTATGTTTCAAAACAATGATCTTGTGTTTCATTCACTACATGTACCTTCTTAAATATTTCAATTTGTTTCAAATGCTGGCTTTATTATGAAGTACTTTGGCATGTTTAACTACCAGCTAACAAAATACAGTTAAGATAAGGGCTATGAAGTTACAGATAACTTCTTATGTGCACAAAACAAAAAAGGGAAACCCAACATTTGATTTGACAGTGTATCACTTTACACTAAACTCAAATGAGGTGGTGAACTGAATAGGCAGGAAACACAGGAAGTTGTTAAAATTAATTGCAGCATTTATATATTGAGCTAAGTATGTATCAGGTCTATTAAAGTTTCTTTGCAGACAATTTTTATGATTGACAATCATTAAAAAAATTTGCAATGCAATTTAACAAATATTTACAACCAATATTAATATTTGAAAATATTTGTTGAATTTTAGATATTCAAGGCTTACCTAGTCATCAAATGTCATGTGGTCAAACCAGTTGTGGTGTTTGGATGTTGAAATATTGTGTTCTAACTGATCAAAAACTGTGGATTTATGATGTGCAAGTTACATCAGCAGTAAGGTTTTGTAGTTGCAAACTACTATTTTATTGTGTTGTTTAGGGTTCAGTAAAATGGTGGTCAACTGGTGATCAGTACTAAAACCACATAAATGTTTTGGTTTTTCTGTAAACTAATTTTGTGACATCCACAGTTGCAAGTTTCCAAACATTGTTGTGTCATTTATGTAGTGTTACGGAGTTGGAGAAAACACAAATCCACTACTTGATGAAGATTGTGATTCCTCAGTTGATGATGATATCACTCGATTGCGTGAGTACTTAAGCACATTTTCAACGCCATTTGTAATTTTTAAATTCTGTTGATTTGTAACATGAAAAGGATTATTTGTCAAGGTTTGATTAAAAATCAGATTAGAACTCTGCTGTTAGTTTTTGTAAATGCACAAAAAATTTTAGTTTGGTATTTGCATTCTATTTTTGAGTTTTGTAGCATCTTAGAGCTACACATTATTCGTATGAAATGTATTGAAATTTTGTTGGTAGGCAAACCACTGAATAGCATCATAATACAACCCTCTCATACATAAAAGATAAACGGTTTAAAGCTGTGCTCTGTGAAATTGTTTCACAACGCATTGGGCATTAGCATGGCTTATCTATCTGTTGTAGCCGGTGACAACAATATAGGTCTTTGGCAAATAAATAATGTTGACTGACATATGTAATCTGTCAAATGCTTACTTTAAGCATAGTTATTTTTCAAGTCATACACATATTTACATATAAACCCAAAATGAAACTAAAAAATAAACAGGTATAAAATGGCAACTGAGGTTACAAAAATAAAAACTAATATTGCTTAGCATCTCTCCAGAGGATTGAAAAGACATTGCAAATAATAAATAAGAGTCATTCAAATGGCTTTTGTGGTTAATTATCTGCATCTACTTTTGTGATATATATACTTGCAAATAAAATGTCA
Organism: Phallusia fumigata; assembly: GCA_008931825.1. Lineage (NCBI taxonomy): Eukaryota > Metazoa > Chordata > Ascidiacea > Phlebobranchia > Ascidiidae > Phallusia > Phallusia fumigata. Next base: position 2,846 of record QXVZ01032457.1, read on the forward strand.
AGTAAAAAATGTTTCCCAAAAGGTGTAGATTAGGGTTCCATGACTTCTCTAATTTTCTTTCTCAACAAATGCGAAATTTAAAATTCAATTCCAGAGAATCTCGAAAATCACGTTGCTATTTTTACACGACCAATTTTGAAGTGTTTTAGCTACTGCCACTCAACTATCACTGTGTAAACATTAAATAATTTCTGCAGATAGAAAACTCATGACTTTGGTAATTATCTAATATTAGAGAAGAAATTAAGTCAGAGAATGTCGTGACAACAAACAACAACAAAGCACTCGGTAACAAAATGGAACGAAATTGCTAAACAACGAACACGTGCGATTAGCCTACAGAAGTTATATTTATTATGTTTTTCCTATGGCAAGTGGTGTATTTTTCTCGAGAATATGTCTTTTTTTCGGGAGAATCGAAATAAAAATTTATAAGAAATCTCGAGAATTTCTCGATGAGAAACTACCCTGGCGTTTGTGCGTTAAGAACTTTGTCCCGTTAGCGACTTTACGCCGAGTCACTAATACATAGCCGCCAGGTGGCGCCATAAGGCATATTTTGTGGATAAGTGAAAACCTAACTTTACCATCGATGTTAACCTGACTATACAAACTATGAAGTCGTGAAACATTTACAAACACTGTATACCTTTTGCATAGTACTGCTTTAGAACCGTCCGTTAGTTTGTGAACCTGGTTTTTCTCAAAACATTGCAATTTATTGCTTATTATTTGAAGGTGTGTGATGTTGAAACAATTTTCTACATATATATTCGTCAAATATCTTTGACACTGAGATTTCCAGCAATAGCAGACAAAAATTTTTGGGGGTGTTTTGTCAGTACGGACCTATACAGATATTGCAACGTCGTCTCTTCAGCTTGCACGTTTTTTGACAAATCAGTGACAGGAANTCCAGCAATAGCAGACAAAAATTTTTGGGGGTGTTTTGTCAGTACGGACCTATACAGATATTGCAACGTCGTCTCTTCAGCTTGCACGTTTTTTGACAAATCAGTGACAGGAAGCAAGTGTATTTTAGTTGTCTTTGTGGCTGATGCAGACATCATAATTTGTAAAGTTTTGTCGCCAGTCGTTGATTGGATTTAGTTTTAGCGTACAGTGGAAACTATGCATGGATTACTGTATTAGAGGTGGGTGACTAACTGTTTGTTTGTTTTTTTCTTACCTGGTGTTACTTTGGTTGAGTTTGGCGATGCAAAATGACGGTTGACATGTAAAACATACATTTACAGTTACACTCTAAGCCGAAGGTGACCATTTATTATTTCCACGGGGCCACATGAAAAACGGAAAATATTGTGGAGGGTCAAAAGGCCTAACTCAATTTTGCACAACATTGCTTTTATTTTTTATAAATAGCAGTACATAGCATTGTTTTTCCAAGCTGGAAAAAGTAAGGTTGCCTTACAAAATTGTGATTTATTCAAGTGATTATGTAGACTATGTAATTTCAAATTAGCTTAGACCGGCCGGTCAGAGTCAACGAAGGGGTGTGTGGCCAAGGGGACGTTCAATATCCAGGTCCGCTCTCAGCCATGCCTCTTATTGTGTGAAAGCGTTGTTGCAACAGAATTTAAGTATATTTAGAAGTAAAGATAAAAGTTAGCAGAAAAGTGTTTCTTTAGTAACCTGAACAATGTTGGCACGGCATAGCAAGGTATTTATCTTGGCTTGCATGGAGCCATAACGTTGCAAGCCGTGTTGGCAATGCTCTTTGGTAAGACTTCCTTGACTACTACAGTCGTCATACCAGGAAGTGATGAATTGTTGCAAGTGAATGATGCGCTTTGTTTGTAAACGTTTATTTTAGTGTAATTAGGTGCATATTTCCACCAAAAAACATAATACAGGTGCGTTTTGTGGTCGCAGATCTTTTCTTCGTGGTTATATAGCTCAAGTTACGGCAGATTTATAAGTCGATTTTCCAAACCTTGTGAAAGTTCTCTTTCTCAATGACTTGCAGGATATATAGGTTTGTTATGGTATGTCAGATCTGTTAACTCATGAGAGATGAAAGCTGACGCCAGTTTGTTGTTCTGTATTTTGCATGGAATGACTCGTAGGCGACTATGGTGTTGTGACGTTTTTCCCGTTACGTAGTTAATTGTTCAACAGTGTGGGCCGAAGCTAATCGGCAATATGTTATTTGTCTAAAGTTGTGTTAGTGGAGGTCATTTAGAACGAGTTGTTAATATGGTATTTCGTAAGTGGCTGTGTTAAATAAAGGAGTTTTTAGCCATTTTTCACCCGCGTAGTTTACCTGTTAAACGAAGTCTATTCAAAGTAAAATGTATCAGAAACATCTTCACAATTCCCCTGAAAATCGGCGACGGCGGGATACAATTGGATCCAGGGCAATGAGACGTTTCCAGCGCATTGTTTCTATAGCCGACTTTCGCGATCTGGAATACTATGCTAACACATACCAATGATTCTGGTAGGTTTTTTCAACAATTAACTAACAATGTCGGTGCGAACTTGAAATACGGAACCATAAACCTGGTACAATAGCTAATACATGAACTCAATCGAAGCGCTAATAAAAGCTTAAGTTGACCCTGAAACTTTAGCAAAGTGATTACTGGTCTGTTAAGCGTAGTGTGTGTGGCTGTCACTAAATAAATTACATGCTTGAAAGCAACCACCTTTACTTTAAACACAAACTTGCCCGCGAGCCATAGACATTATGGTTCGCCGTTTGGTGATATCAACTTCTTTTTCTGGACGACCGAAGTGCAGTCTAGCGAGTATTGAATCTGGGTGATTTAGTGTAAACGCTAAAATAAACAATCCGTATTTCAAGGAGAGCGTTGATCATTAACGAAAAATGCTGCCCTGTATTCGCACACATCGAGAGGCTCTGTCGGGCGTGGTGTTGTGGTGTTGCTGCAAGTACTATAGCGCGAAGGTAGCCTGTAAAATGTTCCAGTATTATATCCTGCAACAGCTTATGGCGAGTTAGTGAGCTGTGACAACGACTCACATGAGTGACTTTGGTAGGCTTTGTATTGCTGTTTGGGTGAGTCAGGGTCCGACTTATGTAGACGAAGGCGTTTAAGGTTTAGCAAGGAAAGATTTTTTTGTCAGTAGAAACATTAGGTTTTTGGAAACTCGAATTATCACGCCTATTTAGCTCGCCATTTTTAGTGCCATTCGCGTGTCATAATTACGGGCACGATCGACAAATAAAGATTCCTCATGCTTGCCAGGGAACGATTGAACGTGCAGACATCTTCAACGTATCTGCCAGGAAATTAATTTTACTAGCGCGAGGCTCCTACTGAATCACGCATAATTAGCAAAGTTGACTTTTGTAGGATGAATTGAAAACAACTTGTATGTATCCAAGCCTAGTAGTAAAACTTGTAATAGGTTTACTTTAACATTACAAACTCAAAACATGAGTCAGGAAGCTTCTAGAGCGTTAAATGACTCGCCCTCTAAGACCGAACCAGTAGGTCACAAACTCTCAAAAACTTCAAGAAATACTTTGCGCACCACTAAGACCAGCAAGCGGTTTTCGTTTGTTTCGACCCGTATTGGAATTCGTCGCTCCGGCAGTCGACGAAGACATCGAAGCTCAAGCCGTCGCCGAAGTAGCTTAAGCAAACGCACTTCAGGCCTGTACAATGTTGAAGTTCATGGTAACTTTCCCCAAAAAGAAAAACATTTTTAATGTGGTGCTCAGAAGTAACATTCAAGTTTGTTTGGTCAGTCGACTTCTTGTCACTTGAAAGTGTAGTGACTATTAGGTGTTCTTTAATCATCCATCCCTTAATGCGTCCTGTTAATCTTTCTTCTTATGATTTAACGAATTTATTGAAAACCATAAGATGTGCACATATATTTGATTTTTGTTTAGAACCTGCGTTTGACCAACGGCGAAAGCGACAGACATCGGAAGGGACGAACAACGTGTTAAGTCCAACAAAGGATGGAGCTTCGGTACGTGATAGAAATGTTTTCTTTGTACAAGGCTGTAGCATTGCGCAAATTGATGCCGATGTGTGGTGGCACAAAACTTAAATATTGCACTTTAATCACCAGTAGCGGACAAAAGTTAATTTCCCTGACAATGTAATGCACATAGAAGCGGCATAAAACCGTCGACCTAAGTGACCACAAACAGTGGATATATACTTAAGCTTGCTAAGTAGAGATGACGGTCATGAATATCCTACTGACATTTAGTTACTTAGTCTTTCGGGTTGTAGAACATCATGCTAAACATGTGAGGCGTAAAAGATGGATCGTATTAGTGCAACGACTTGGCTAAAAAGGTTTTGGAACAGTGACGTAACTGACCCCTTAACGGCATAATTATTGTTAAATCCTGCGCAGGTTATAAAGTGTTCCTGTAATAATCCTAATCGAAAATTTACTTCAAAGACGTCGTTCTTTGCAGTACTACTTGTCCCCAACGCAGGTTCTGCAACACGTGACCTTACTTAGTGCCGCATTCAGTTGACGGTCACGATTTGTGAAACATCTTGTGAGTTTTGCGTGTCATGCTGTATTCAATATGGGGTTAATTTTAATGCTACTTGACATAAACATTCGTTATACGTCACTCAACTATATCGTAATTTTATTCATTCACGTTGATCGCTTCCGGACTTTCATTTTTCTGCTTGGTAAGCGCCTGTGTCTGGAGTTGAATAGTCACGTGGCCACATCACTTCCTACATCCGTCAATTGTACAGTGAAACGTTTTAGCGTGCTATGAACCAACGTCGGTCGTCTCCAGCTACATTAGCCTGTCATATTTTTAAAGGCTAGTTGGGGGATACTGCTAGTCAGAGTTGCACTCTCTTACGTTTAGCATGACCTGTTTGCAAAACAGATACATTTTGTTTTCGTAAGGTAGTTTCTGTGTATGACATTTTGCCTGACATTAATCTTATCATTATTTACGTTTATTTGTAAAACTGTTTAATTAGTTGTTAAAAAAGAGCGTAGAACCAGTATATCACCCATGCATATTTATGTATCTTCGAATGTTGTTTGGATTTTCCAAATTCATAGTTACGGTTGATTGACAGGGTACATTGAAAACTTATAAGTTTTAGTATCAACGCAATGTAGAAGGAGATTATGTCATTAGTTTCGCAAGCAAGTTTGCTTTAACTTGTAAAAGTGTTTTGTATGAAGGAGCTTTGGACAGGCTTACAAATTTTATTGCATGAAAAATATAAATGCAACAGTTTTGTTAACTGCAATGAAATCAGGTCACAATTACAATGCTTTAACACAGGAACATCAGAAATGATTGGTTAGATTAAGTACGAGGTGTTTTATTGTTTTCAAAATGTTTCCAAATCGCCGGTCTATGCCACCCCGTTCTTTCAGTCCTGACTTCCTCTATGCAGAAGGAAGAAGAAAAAGTTTTGAGGCAGAAGATGGTCCATCAGTGCTTCGGAGTTTGTCAGCTCCTCAAGATCACTTTTTACCTTATGGTATGAATAGGCCGATGCCACAGCGAGACATTTACAGAAGCACTGGTGGACTACCATTGATCTCTGAACCATTGACAGGCATGAACTTTGATTCTGAAGCAAGCCTGATCCAAAATGACAGCCAAGGAATGTTTATCAGACCTGCTTCAAATTCCTTGCCAAGATGCATTTCTGATACTAGCGTTATGTCTATGCCAATTCCTCGTAGTAGTTCTGAAGTTAAGCGAAATCACTCCCTAAAGGTAAAGAAACAAATACTGTTTTATGACATGTTTATGTCTGAAAATAATAAATTCTTGAACGGGGGTCCATATTGATTTCAGTCTGTTGTCTTTTTTTGTCTAACACCGGTTTGTTCCCCACCCTTTGGTCAAAAATTTCTTCAAATTGGCACTCATGATAGGGTATCTTAAGTTAACGCACAGACCTCAAAAATATAAAAATCTGAAGTTAATCCACAGGCCCCAAAGGGTAAAACATCAGACTGCTTACATAACTGTTTATTTGGAAAGGTGAAACAGGCGTTTTACTGACTAAATTAAGCTGCAATTTAACATTGGTAATCTAAACTCGTTTGTTGTATAGCAATGCAGAAGACAGTGTGTCACAGCAACTTTCTTTAATCATTTTTATTATTTGTCCTGCTTGTTTGCTGCAGTATGATCAGTGTAGATAGATCCTTACTATATAGTTATATCTATCCAACCGAGTGGAATTGATTGATATGTTTAACATACACGCCAACCACTGCTTTACTGTCTCTTGGGCTGCTTGACAGTCATTCTGTTTGTAAAAAAAACTACAAATCATGCTGTATTTGCGTAGTGGTAACCGAAATGATCTTGCTATAACTTGTCACAGTGCATTACAAAGGTGGTAACTCTGTTCCTATTTACATTAGTTTTGTAGTACATTAGAATGTAAGGTTACATTTGGTTCGTCAAAGGGCAAAATGTTGTTTCTGAATTTATAGTGCATCGCTGACACTACATTGGAAAAGGTTGTTTGGAGTTTTTGGTTTGCTGCAGTTTAGTCAAAAGTTACTGCAGGTCAAACTGTTGGCCTATTAATACTTTCAGTGCAAATCTTCAGGACTCGCCCCTGGGCATTTTTCTATATTCGTTAACCCACATTGACCGCTTGGAAAGTGTTAACAACCCTTCCAATTAGCCATTGCATTGAGTGGGACCCATACATTTATGCTTGTGGAAACAATTATCTTTGAAAATGCCAGAAAATTTGGAACCCAATGTAACACTGACTATATATTCCTTGTAACAAAAGGAAATGGTACATGATGAAAATATCATGTAAGGGGCAGCAGTGTATGTGCAATAGCAACCTGGAGAATGCTTTTTATGTTTTTTTGTGCAATAAAATGAATTTAAAAGGTTATTACTTAAACATATGGGATATTAAAAACAACAAATCAATTTTAAAACGCAGTAAACATGAGCTTTTGAGCAGGATCGCTTGTTTCCCTATGGGTTTGGGTGTGTTGATTGTTGATTTTCCTTTGTGTAACAAATCATAACAACACAATTGCTCTAAAAAAAGGACTAAGGTCTGCAACATTAAAACATTAAGAATGTGCTGCAGCTGTGCTTGAGCTTATTACTAATTTTGATACTGAGACAATAACAATTGCTTTTCTGAAACAAAATATACAACACATAAGTATGGCAGTTAAAATACAAATCAAAAATATCAACATGCTGTAGTGAAATAATATGTTTTTATTACCCATTTTTATTAAGGTCAATACAAACTTGAATTATTTTTTTTTACAAAACTTTTATTTTAATCCACACATAACTGTTGTCTGCTAATCATTAAACTGTTTTGATTGCACCAAAATAAGTAGCNAAGTAAGTTGCGTTGATTGTGTATTTTATGTTGGTACATAAAAACAACCGATTTAATAATAAGGTGGCATAAGTTTTTTTAATTTTTTAACGCCAACATGTACATTTTGGGACTGTTCTGCTAATCCACAGCCTGCAAATATGTTTTTTTGAGAAAAAGGCCCAGGCTAAGGGTCAGCAACAAAAGGTTTAATAGCTCTGGCCTAAACTTTAATAATAAGTATTTTCGGCTTGGTAGTATAGTGGCAGCTTTTAAATTTCAATATTTCATCAAATGTTTAGATAGTAACCAGCAAAGGAACAAGATGTTTTGGATGCAATTCATCAGGGGAGAGGGAGGCTTGGATTGAAAAGATTAGAAGGGCTATTAATCCAAACTTGGTAAGTAGAGCTGGTAGTATAATTTCACAAACAACTTTACACTACTTAATTATTTAGTTTTTTTTTTAATAAATAATTTTTTTCTTTAGGCAAATAAATAACTCACCAAATCTAACGAATTGTTTTCCTTTTTTACCCCCATGAATGGTTGACAGATATTCACCTGATTTTAATCTTTTCTAATTTGAAAAAAGAGAGTTAGTTTAAAGCTGAGTTGGAGCAAGTATATTTGTTTGTATCAATTACAGTTACACAATACTCCTTTAATTACTCTCACGTAATTAATGTATTTAAATACATAACTAGGGGTCCCCCGTCCCTGGGGTGATACTGTGCATTTTTCTTGCAAACATGTCTTTTGGAATGCAAAGTTTTACGAGTTCAAATGAAACTTCCACAGGTGATAGTATGGCCTTTGTTAGGCCATGGCCTCCCACAGATTTGAAGAAAAGTTGAAGAAAACGTGTGGCAGTTTGTGTGTTTTGTGATGTGTCACTAGCTCGGTAGTGGTCTATTTTTTTAAATAGGAAATTTTCATAGACATTTTGTTGGGTCGGTTTTTTGTGACCCTTCGATGCATTTGACCCTATAGCACTATCCATTACTCCTCTGGCCTCCTAAAATGGGTCTGTCGAATCAATAAACATTGCCTGAACTAGGTGAAACTTGGATAGTTGTCGTTTGTAAATAGTTTATAAATTGGGTCATAGTGAAATGTCATTCTACTTTTCTTAGTTAATGTAATTATCACCATTTCTTTCATTAAATAAAAACCGATCAGATAAAATTTATGCAAAATATCTGCTATTGTTTTGTGTGCATATTCATGGAACCGTACAATTTTATCCAGAAAAGTGCATAATTGACAACTTTTCTGTGTGGAAACATGTGTTTCTGCCTTCTGAAACAATAATTAGGTAACTTTGGGGCCCAATAGAAGTAATGTAGTGAATATATAAATTCTTTTTTAAATTGGATCATAGTATATGTGGAATTGCTACACAGTGTTCTAGTTTTAATACAATTTTTGGTGATTAAAATTATTCAAGAATATGTTTTAGGACAACTGCCACCGTATGGAACATCAGCTGACCCTGTTTGTGCAAGAGGCCAAAGGACTTCCAGCCAAAAAAAAGTATTTCTGTGAAATTTGTTTGGACAGAAAGCTTTGTGCAAGAACCACATCAAAATGGAAAAACGACAGGTTATTTAGTTTTTGTTACTTATACAATGTTAAATTTTTAAAAAAAATTTAGAAATAAATATAGGAATCATTTGTATTGGGGCATATTTTTTTTGAAGATTGCATTTTACAATATGATGCTTAAAAACTAGTTGATAAAGTTATAATCCTGAGTTGTACAAACTAACCTATGTTTAATTTACAGCACTGTGTTTTGGGGAGAACAATTTCAATTTTCTTCAATACCCAAAATGGATGACATCACTGTACATCTATACAAGGATTCGGATAAGAAAAAGAAAAAGGACAAGGACTATATTGGTCTTGTGAATCTTTCTGTGAGATCTCTTGTGAATCAACAATCACTTGAAAAATGGTGAACTTTTACTTTTTATTTTCACCACACTACACAAACAAAAAGTTTCTCTGATTCATAATTTCTATAATTCTATGTTACTTGCAAAGCAATCGAATAAACTTTGCTTTGTGAACATTTAGATTTTGAACTGCTTGTCCTGGTTAAATGTAAACCTAATAAATTAAATGTATGGTAATAAAAGTCAGGATTGTCACCAGATTGGTCAACATAAACCAGAATGGTTGCTTTGTTGCTCCCTCTAATGGCTGAACTTTAAAATAAATTTGGGTCTGCCTTCTGAAGGTTTGGTGGATTGTGATTAATTTTTTTACCAGTAGATATAGTCATACAGTTGTGTAATAATACATTTCTTTGTTTGACCCCATAGCCTGTATAGTTACTGCAAGAGCCCCTTAAAATGAATTAATTTTTCAAACAATGCTGTAAGAGCAGAAATTTAAACATTATGATGTATTTGATTGCTGTGTTTAATCCTATATTCCTGGCAGTTGAATTAGAAACTCTTTCAATAAATAAAAAAATAAAATAAAATACACAACAAATATTTGCTATTGTTCTGTACGTTTACGTTATCTTTATCTGCAGCTTATGTGTGTGGGGTGATTGCAAGCAAAAACAACAATGTGATAAAAGGCTACAGAAACCCAGTGTAAAATAATAGAGTGAAAACATAGTTTTTTTCTGAAAAACAGGGAATTACCACATTGTGCTAGTGCCATTACATTTTATTTTGTGAAGTTAGATTGCAATTACAATAAAAAGAGTTTTGGAGGCAAATCCAGTAAACTAAAATGAGATAAAAATTTAGAAAAAGTTCATAACCACTGGACTGGTGCATATTCCCTTTCAGTTGGTTTTATGTGAATGCGAGTTAAAGTTAGTTTAAAATTCTTTGGGTTTTTAGGCTTTTTTGTATTTTTTCACTTTTGATATCCCAAATATTAGACATAAACATAATTTTTAGTGATAATAATTTTCGAAGGTCACATAGAGAACACGATAGTTACCTTCTGTGTATGTCGTGAATGTGAAGTGAAGTTTTAATTTTGATTTAATATCAACCTTTTGTAAAGGTACACTTTATCCACGCCAAGTGGAAACAACAAAAACAAAGCAGGGGAATCTTTGGCTGTGAGAATTAAAGTGAGATTTCAATCAATTCATGTCCTTCCAACTGAACAGTACAAGGATTTCGCAGAGCATGTGTCTGTTAACTACAAATCAATTTGCAACACATTGAGTAATGTGCTTGCAGTGTCAAGAAAAGATGAAATTGCTCGAATTTTCGTTAACATTATGTATGCCACTGGATCAATCAAGGTATGTTAGGAGTTGATGGTTTGCTTACATTTCAGTGTCAAAAAAAAAACTTCTTTCATTTTTCCCAGGATTATATGTGTGACATTGTAATGGGTGAAGTAGAAAAGGTTGAAGAAGAAAGTTTAATATTTCGTGAAAATACAATTGGTACCAAATCTGTTGAAGCTTTTCTGCGATTGGTTGGCATGAAATATCTACATGATGCACTGGGTAGGATATTTATATGCAGAAACAAATTTTTTTGTCTATGTTGTGTGTTTTGTGTGCAGGTGACTTCATCCAAGCAATTTTTACAATGGAAGAAGAGTGTGAAGTGGATGGAAGCAGATTACCCCCACATGCACATTTGGAAAGCAATCAAAATAACTTACGCATGAGTTGTGAAATTGCCCTTTGTAAAATAACGTCTTCTATTGGGTGAGTTTTTGTGCAAACAAAATTCTCTATAAGCAACAAGCAGAGGCATCTGAAAAAAATAAAATTTTGACTTATACTATAACTTGATGCTAAACATATGTTTACAGAAACTTTCCTTCTGAGTTGCGTGAAGTTTTATCAATATGGAGAACAAGATGTGAAGATGCTGGTCGACCACGTATAGCCAATCGTCTTGTTACTGCATCACTGTTCTTACGTCTTTTGTGCCCGTCCATTCTTAACCCTAGTTTATTTGGTCTTGCAAATGAAGTTCCTGATCCCAAAACATCACGAACTTTGACGCTTATTGCAAAAGTCATTCAAAATCTTGCCAACAGAAGCAGGTTTGCCTAATTTAATGATTTTTTATGATAAACCTAAGTGTAAAATTCACTGTTACAATGTTAATTGTTAATTTTCTCAGATTCGGAACCAAAGAGGAATACATGCAATTTATGGATACATTTGTACGAGATAAATGGGATGTAATGGGAGAATTTATAAACAATGTTTCAGATCATGCTTATCCTGCCCTCAAAAGAGGGTTTGAAGGTTACATTGATCTTGGAAAGGAATTTGCCAAGTTGCATGCATTTTTTGTGGAAGTTTTGCCTGGTCTTAATGAAGTAGGTCTTGTAATATATGTACATTTTTTGTAATAAACTTGTGCATGTTTTAAGGTAAAAGTGTTTTAATTGTGTCCATATGCAGAATGTCGTCCAAAGTTTGGGGGAGTTAAAAGAAATCATAGGCAAAATTTCCCAATCACTTGAAAATCCATGTACTACACCTGCGTTAAGACCATCTGGTTCCCGTCTTCGTTGTGTATCCACTGAACCATCATGCGATTTAACTCAAATTGATGAGTGCTTTCAGCCACCAACGTATGTTAGTTTTCTTGTTTGGTGTGGTCAAGGATCTGAAATGTTGTTTTGTGTAGAACTTCTGTTACGGTTCATGCTGAATGTAGCCAGTCATCTATGGGCGCTAGCAATCGTTCTCCACCAACTGCCTCTTCGTTGCTTGACTTGCGTCATTTAGCGTCAGTTCATGATGACAATACGTGTGACGATCAGGGAGTAGCCAATGGATTTTCATCTGCCCACCATGGCAGTCATTCATCTGTAGCTGTAAGTTAGAATGGGTGTCTGTGCAGATTTTGCTGATGTATTTGTTTGAAACTTCCCAAACATCGGGCAAAATGAACATATGGTGCTTGTGGTTTCTATAATCCCTCACACTTTGTATGTGTGCCACAGACAAAAAATTTTTCCTAGAATAAAGCCTTTTTTTCTATTGTATGATGTAAACCCCCTGTAATCAGCTGGTGTTTGATTTGAAAGCTTCATTCTATTGAGGCTATTATTCAGTGTTCGTAACTCTTTGATAACGAACTGTGGTCAAACCACAGGCTTGTTTTCACCTATCATCGGGGAGCACTGGACTGTACATTTTGGAAAATGGTTCTAATTAGTACCGATCCTTTTGAAATACCACCTGTCGTGTACGGGCACAATTTGATTGTAATAACATTTACTTTTAAATGATTCAGTGTTAAAAAAACAATGATATATTTAAAGTTTCTTGTACTTGTTTNATCCTTTTGAAATACCACCTGTCGTGTACGGGCACAATTTGATTGTAATAACATTTACTTTTAAATGATTCAGTGTTAAAAAAACAATGATATATTTAAAGTTTCTTGTACTTGTTTTGTGCAGTTATCTAGTAGTTTTAACAACAGCAACAACAATACATCTAATCAACGTCCGCGCCAAACCTTATTATCAATGGAGAATATCGGGAATAGAAACCGAAGCCAAGACTCATCACCTCTTATGTTTTCCAATCCTGCTTATCGCGTAAAAAGCCAATCTGTTGCTTTTCCTGTAACAAGCAAACGACAATCATCAAGTGATTATGCAAGAGGTACCTATTTTATTTGAACTGTAAAAGTTTTACCCATGTAATGGGAACCCCATTCAGCATTGTATGCTTTGTACTTTTAATACAAACTCAGTAATGCATTTTCGGTTGCAGGTCCTTTAGCGTTTACCAATCCGTTGCAATCTATTTCTTTGTCAAAAAGCCATCACCTGGAAACAGTTTTTACCACGGAAACTGTTACCTATTCTGCACCATCTCGGTCCTCCCTAGTTAGTTATCCAAAAATCTCGAAAAATGATCCACAAGGAAGTTATGAGAGTGATTCATCCAAGGACAGTGTGTCCGATGATGACGATAGCCATTCTACAACACTGTCATCCAGACAATCATCAACTACGACTGGTGATGAAAGTGCTAGTAGCTCTGTTGGTATTTCAATGCCACGAGATATTAAACACAGCTCCACACCACGTCACCAACCTGAAGAAAATCCAGTTTCTGCACAAAAAGCATTTCCTTTAGAAGCGGATGAGGACTCACTGATGACCACAGCATGTAACGTCCCTTCATCAGTTTCCAGTGCGAACTTACGCACTGGTTTACAGTCACAGCCATCTGCCCGCAAAACTGGAAACCCAAGCCGGCTGGCTCATCCCCAACCCAAGCCTCGTTTGAGTGTTTGCATTGGGGGTGACTCCAAAAAAGTTCGTCCTTCAATGTCCACCTCAAATCCGAGCGGTGTTGAGCAGCTGAAAAAAGAGACAGTAAATGTTTTGCATGGGGCTTCAACTCAATCTGCCAATTTGCAACTCACACAGGAATCAGGAGCTTTTTTGGAGCTTAACAAAGGACCAGGTGAGTAATAAAGCAAGTTGTAATTACATCAGCTCTGGGTCCCCTGTGAAATGAACACATTGTTTTCATTTTGTTTTGATGGCTTTGTGATTGATCAGTATCATGACTTCATGGGTGCTTCACACAGAAATGGGTGTTTATGCGGGACTGCAAGGTGGTGTTTGTTTCTTTGGCTAAACTTAAGCTGTACTTGTGCAGTAGTAACCACGGGTTGTTTTGGTATAGGTCAGTACTATCATAAATGCAAAACCTCCTAATACGTAGGAGTAATTAATGACAGCCCTATAGTTGATATTGGACCACTGCTTCATGCTTAAAACAAACATTCCCACAGGCTGCTTGGCAGTAATTTAGTTAGTGAAAATCAAGCTGTGATTGCATAGTGCTAACCAAAATGTGTTTGCTTTATCACACTGTAAAAAAACAGTGCATTATAATACCTCTACTGCCATTTGCAGTAGTAGTTTACAATACATTAGTATGTAAGTCTGGCAAGGGGTGAAATGTTGTTTTCGAATTTATAGCACACCATTGAAAACATGTTGGAAAGATTGTTTAAATTTTGTATTCCAAAGAAGTCAACCTATTAGTTTGTGTGGATGTAGGGTTTAATTTGTGTCTTAGAAAATGTTATTCCCATAATGTTAGAAATGGTTGCATTTACCAAAGGTATTTTAACTGTTTGTTTAAACTTTTTGTACTGATTCTATCTACTGTTACCAATCAGCAACTTGCATGTGTGTGCGGGCCTATCTGTTTAGACTTGAAGTTATTATTCGTCCCCTATCATGAAGGGGCACATATTGTTTTCACTTTTTTCTGTGTGATGCAGGTTCGTTTTAAACGTTTAATTATATAAAAGTCGTTTCAATTTCTTCAAATTTGCACACATGATTTAAAGGTATCCAAAGTTGTGCACTTTAACTTTTGACCACAGTTGACCCATTGGTTCATCAGCAGGCCCCCAAAACATAAAAAATTTTAAAGCAGCAATAGTTATCAAAGTATTTCACCTGAAGCATTACAGTTGAAAAATATTGTTTAGAGTTTGTAGTCCAATTTGATGCAGCTCAGCCAAAGGTTGCTGCTGCTCAATGTGTTACAAAGTGTGGCTATGGAGTTTAAATCATACTTTTGACACTCATATCGTATTTGGCATGGTGTTAGATATGATTTATTTGGATTGTAGAAGGTATTCTTTGCTTTTCGTTTAAATTTTTTGTTCTGATTCTTAAACTGACCTAGCCCTATTAACAACATCATCAATTAGCGATTGTATGTGTGGGGACTCATACATTTATGCTTGCAGGAATAATTAAATTATAAAATGCCAAAGAAATAAGGGACCCAATGTAATGATATATATCCACTGAAATAAAAAGACATGGTATAGGTGGAAAATGTCATTAAGGGGTTGTAGTGTATGTGCAATGACACATATAGAATGCCACCTCTGTGTTATTTAAAAGTGAAAATTTGTGTCATCAGGGTATGTCGCTACCTGTGTGAACCCAAAGTCCTGCTTGCTATGTTGTCCCCTCTATGGTTTATAACAACATTTAAATTTATAAAATTTTAATAAACTTTAGGATGGACCATTGTCTGGTAGTTTGTTGTTTGATTTTTTTGAGCCTATAGCCCAAACTGTTAATCTTCTTGGCCCCTAAATTAGGTCAAAATATTTGTTTATGTCCAAATTGGATGGTATTCAAACAGGTTAAAAACATGCCATTATGGTTTATCATTTGTTGTGTTAAACCCTTGAGCCCCCCTCTAGCCCCCTAAACTTTGGAGATTGGGCCATTGTGTTGTGTCATTTTATTTTCGTGAGATGATTTTACATTGGCAACTCTTTCATTAAATTAAACACAATGACTGCTTTTACTCTGCATACACATTTATGGCACTTTTCAATTTTTATCATGTATCTAGTTTATAAAAGATATTTTTTTGGTAATTGTTCTTTTTGTTCTTGACTTATGAATGATTGTACCATCAGGTGAAGACTGTGAGGGATTGGTGACAGCTCCTGTCGCTGCAGTGAAGTCTAGAACTGTTGTACGTACTTCAAATGCAATGAGAATGAAAACTCCAAAACATTCAACTTCATTACAACAGCAAATACAGCCCTTCTCACAGGTGATGGCCCATTCTTTCTTCTGTATCAGTGGTTCCAAATCTTTTAGTCCCCCTTTTGATACCGACAACATATGCTAGACTCCCCACAAATTGTCGGCCAAGCATGGCCTGTGTTCCATGCTTTATATGCATTCCATATATATTGTAAGCAAAACCATTACCTCATAAACAGGAAAGCAATGAGNTAGACTCCCCACAAATTGTCGGCCAAGCATGGCCTGTGTTCCATGCTTTATATGCATTCCATATATATTGTAAGCAAAACCATTACCTCATAAACAGGAAAGCAATGAGATAAAACTGCTGTATCATATGCTGCAAGGTAGTGTTCTATGTTGCAATCTATCTATGTTACATCACAATGCGGTATTGTTTTCCTTCATAAAAAAGGTTGTAATTAAGCCTGTATCCAGGTCTAGTGTAAAACGCTAGTTTCCTAAAAATCATGATTTATTAATCTAATAGCGTGCATATTCACAAGTTGCCGCAGACCCTCTGAAAACAT
Source organism: Phallusia fumigata (assembly GCA_008931825.1). Taxonomy (NCBI): domain Eukaryota; kingdom Metazoa; phylum Chordata; class Ascidiacea; order Phlebobranchia; family Ascidiidae; genus Phallusia; species Phallusia fumigata. The sequence goes on from QXVZ01032457.1 coordinate 19,257, forward strand.
CTGTTCTACATGTTAGGTAACTAAGCATCTGTACCGTTTGCAGGAAACTCACTGGAATTCCCAGAAAAAAATGCCAGCTGTTGTGCAAAAGTATCAGCGGGCTGATGATTTATCGACTGGAAAATCTATGTTACCCCCAGCCACTCCAGAAGACCCAATATCACCCGAAGCACGAACTGCTCAATGGATACTAAGTAATGTCCCACATTCAAATAAGGAATCCAAGTGCTCTGATGTAGCAGACATGCACACAGTTTTGACACCCAAAGATGTGAGTGTTATTTGTAATGTTTTCTTATGAAGAGACATACTGTCACCGAATTTTATATCTATATGTATATATTTTGGCAGTTGGTTACAATGCCGCCTGTTCGTACCAACTGAACCCTCATTTTAGGCATTGAGTGTTTTGATATCTATATTTACCTAATATCTGTCATTTACAAGAGAAAAACAAATAATGCAGAACAAGGTCACCAAAACAAAATAAAACTGGAAACTGCTATATTTATCGGTGCCCTTTGACAAAGCCAACACAAGTTGTTTTTCTCTATTTTTTACAAAGGTTTTTTTACACATTTTGGTCAAGAAAGAGTCATCTGAATTTCATTAAATTTGCACATATGATAGATCTGAATGGGCATCTGAAGTTGTGCACTGACAAGTTTTTACACTCGCTCAACCATTAGCTGAGCCACAGGCCACCCAAATTTTTTTATTGCAGTTTTTGATCAGTGGTAGTTGATACATTGCAAGCATTAAAATTATTTAAGGGTTTTGGATTTGGCTCAACCACTTATGCCAAAATTGTTTTTTTTTTGTTTACAGGCCATTTAGTTTTGGTTGCAACTTTATTTGAAAACCGCAATATGTGTCAATGTAAATAGCCTAGGAACCTTGCAAAAAAAAATAAATTGTAACTGATACTGCATAATGTTTGTAGTATGAAGACCGAATAATTCGGCTGGAGACGGAAGTCGAACAGTTAAGATCAATTGACAAGGATAAAATGGAAATGCAGCGTAGCTTAGAACACAAGGTCTCTGCTCTACTGGAAAAGGTTGGCTTTGTTTCCTTATAAGGCTTAAGTCGTTGACTCATTTCCTGTTTTCCAAAAAATAA
>QXVZ01032458.1:0-11310 GCA_008931825.1 Phallusia fumigata
GTACCGTAAGATAAGTGCTAGTTTTCCTGTAATGAATTTTTCGGTTTGCTTTGTTTGTGTGAATGCGAAAAAAACTATAATACACAATGGTAACTGGAAACATACATCATGTGCGTGTTACTATGGTTTAGTATTGTGATAAACTTCCAAATACTTTAAATGCATGTTCCTGTTGGTAAATTTGGTGATTTTATCTTTGGCATGAGCTTAAATAATGTAAAACAAACAATATTTTCTCATGCAGAGCCAATGGGCGCCGTATCGGGAACAAGTTTACTTTCGGTCAGCAAATCTCCTACGACTGTAACCAAGGTTACGAGAGTTCGTCACGTGATACATATGTGTGCAAGGCGGACGGTCGGTTCCACGTAGATTCGGAAATCAACAGCGAAACCGCCGCTCACGTCGCCTCCCTTCCAACTTGTGCGAGGGTGTCTTGTGGCGCCGCTCAAGGGCTGGTGAACGGGATGGTGACAAGCGGGAACGCAGAATACTTGTTCGGGGTAAGTTTTTATTTCATAACAGGCCCATGAGGGAATAGCTGTTTTGGTACAAAAAACTGTCATTCTTCATTTTTTAATTTATTGGTATTACGGTAGTATGATGATATCTCAGAGGTATTTAGTATGTTTTGTTTCTGACAGTTATTTGAATACAGGCCCTTGTTTATATTGTCCTGATATTTTTCTGCATATGAAACCAATAACAGTTTCGGCTTCATTATGTAGCGTGAATCATTTTGCACGCAAAGTTGTAGTTTTGTGCTATACTGGGACTGCTTGCTTTAGGACAAGTTGCGGTATAGATGCCATCCCGGGCACAACCTGCGCGGCGAATTTGAGCTGACATGTCAAGCGAACAGAGCGTTCGATCATTCTATGCCAACCTGTGACCCTGTGTCATGTGGAAACCCACCAACGTTGCCCAACACGCAACTGCATGGTAAGTTATGTTTAAAATAACCAGCTGCGGTTTCTAGTTGGTAGCTGTTTTGTGGACTTTCGATGTGTATGTTTGGGCAAGATACGTGGTAGTATACAAAAGCCTGGGTGGTGGTGCCTATTTAGTAGTACATCTCGCGACGCTCTTTGTCAGGCGTGCACATCCATGCGTGTTAGTTTGAACTTAAGTCAAGGTTGCCTGTGAGTAACTGCGCCATAAACAACCAGTATTTGGGTGTATTTTGCTAAGAGTTATACATTTCGAGCACTTGAAAAAAAACGCAAAAGCAGCATAATAAACTGCAAATACTTTTACCAACCACACCTCAGAGCACTGACTCAAATTCCAACGAAAAGCAAAAAGGCCCAAAACAAATCCACTCACGTCAGCCATTCCGTGTAGGCGGTCAAAACGTCGAAATAAATAAGTGCCGAAGAAACGTTACGGTCTCAATCAGTATACCTGGGAGCAAAAGTGTATAAGGTGTGTTTTCAGTGGAATGATTGGTCCCACAGCCCAGCATTCGTCAATATCGCATGCTTGTTTGTCAACAAGCCTGCCATTTGTAAACGTGGCTCTGTGCTTAAGTGTCACCACAGGTGTTTTAAACATGTATGTTGCAGCTTTGCCTGTCGTGCGTGTTTTCACCAATATTTTGAAACATTTGTCACAGTAACTTCGACTGTGTACCGAGGCACAGCAACTTACAATTGCTCTAGCGGTTACGTCAACCAGGAAGATACGATCACGTGTCAAGCTGACGGACGTTGGTCATCTACGTCACTGTTGTGCGCTAAAGTCGATTGTGGTTCACCGCCTGCTCTTAACTTCGGTTTTTTCGGTAAGTTGCAAAACTATAAACTTTACAGTTTTACCTTAACTGGTTCAAAGAAAATTAAAATTAAAATTACGAACTGTGTAATAAAACATATGTGGCAGTATAGTTTATATAGTTTTTTGCCACCATTAATTTTAAACCGGTTCTGCTAAGTTTCCATTTGTGATTAGTGAAATCGCCTTGTGATATAAAAAATCTCTCAAAAGTATTCTACAAATGGCAACTTGTTTAACCATTTTAATTCTTTCCAGATATCAACGGTACCAAGTATGGTGATATGGCAGTTTACCACTGTCGTGTTGGTTACATTCGATCTGGCAATTACCATCGAAATTGCCTGGCTAATGGTAGCTGGTCGGACGCATGTCCAGTTTGCACCCCTGTGGACTGCGGACCTCCCACTGACCCTATCAATGGTCAACACATTGCCCAAGGCAACTACACATTTGGGGAGGTGGTTCTGTATAGCTGCAACACAGGTACGGGATTAAACATCTATACAAACCTTTGGTCGTTGTTTGGGTAAAAGTATCTACGGAACTTGTTGTTCAATCAAGATCAGCTTGTTCGATTTGCGCCAATTTCGGCTATTTACCAGCTCCAACCGAATACCACAATATGAAATATTTTAGACTTTACTCTGTCGTCACATGGGCCTGACTGTGTGTTAACCAGTGTTTTTTGTGATATGCAGGTTACGTGCTTGTCGGTGAGAGCTTTACACTTTGCGCTGCGAGCACTAACTGGTCTGCACCAGTTCCAACATGCGAAAGAATTTCCTGCGGCGCTGCTCCACTTGCCACTAACGGCGCTCATGATCAACTCGGCATCGAGCAACGATATGGAGACCTAACAACATATCAGTGCGATTTCGGGTAAAAGTTATGACAAGTTGATTATGGTTCTGTGTATGAATACGTCGCTTATTTTTTGTTGCAGTCACGAATATCGAGCACCATTGGTGTTAACTTGCGGAAGTGATGGTTTGTTTGACAATCCACCACCAGCCTGCACACCCAAAAATTGTGGAACGCCGTTGGTACCTCCGAATGCTGAACCAGTTTCAAGTACTAGACGTTTTTGTTAAATCTAATTGAGTTCGTTTGGCATTATTGAAAAAAACATTACCATCAAAAAACGTGTGTGCTCTTATTTATTAAGGAAGGCGTTAAAGTTCGTAGCCACAATGTTAAACGTTTGGTTGTCTCGCAGATATTACTGGTGGTGTTTTGTACGATGGGCAAGCGACGTATCGTTGCGTGACTGGTCACGTGTCAGGAACTGACGTAATAACAATCAGATGTAGGGGAAACGCGACATTTTCGGATCCGACAGACCAGTGCGTTCCGGTTCAATGCCCGAACCTTCCGGATGTTGTCCATGGTTCAGTGAGCAGAAAAATTGGACGTTATCAGGACGAAGTTTCCTACACATGTGACGAGGGGTATTCTAACGTTTTTTTTTACTTTTTTGTTACTACATCTGTAACATACATAATAAGTAATGTAACCGCTGACGCGTCTCTATTTCTTAAGATGTTTTTATCTCGCAGGTATCTTTTGCTTGGACCCGCAAAGATAGTGTGCCTGGCGGAAGCAGTTTGGTCTGAGCCACCTCCAACTTGCCCCCCTGTACAGTGTGGTGCCGCCCCTCCTGTTTCGAATGGATTCGTAGTTGGTAAGCGACGTTAAAGTGTTTTACAGATAGGTCATTGATAAGTTTATCACCTCGACTCTAAAATTATTCCAAGTTTAACAAGTGTGAAAAAGTATTCATACGACATTCACTTACTTTTTTGTCTACTATTTCTCACTTAAAACGAAACATGTTTGTATTATTAACAACAGCGTCAAAACATTACTGAAATTGTGATTTAATTGATGGCTCTATAGAATCTTCTTTAACCACCTGTCATTTGTACTGAGCTATATTATAAAAAAATATTCAGATGAGCAGCCCGTTTACACATTCGGCATGGTCGCCCACTACAATTGCGATAGAGGCTATGAACTTGCTCACGGCGTTAACGGCGGAAGCAAAACTTGCCAATCGGATGGAAATTTTTCGGCTGAAAACGTCGCGTGTTCCCCTGTCGAATGTCTGGAACTTCCACCATTTTTCAACGGTCAGTTTCAGGCACATACCTAAAAAATTATTGCGGTATTTTGCAAAAGCTATGTGTTGTTAAGGATACCTGGATTACCAAAGCATTAAGTACAATGCCAGTGGCGTGTTGACGTGTGATGAGGGTTACCAACTTGGAACAGGAGACACTAGCTTGCATTTCATGTGTCAGGTGACTATATAACTTGTGTTTATTCATTGTATGTTCAAATCGATCATTTAGTGAACATTTTAGGTTCTTTGCTAGTAATCACACTCGCATTTATCGTTAAACACGCATTCTGTTCGAAGAATTGGAATTGAAACAAACTTCTGTTTTTACTTGTTAAATTTTAACATATCTTAAACAGTTACCACCAAACAAGTTTTGTTTCAACGAACATTATTTTCTCTGAAATTAAAGCGAATTTTATTGAAATCCGCATTGTGTTTCCTAGTTTGTATTCTACGTACACATTCACCTTAGCATCTTCCACAAAAGAAAAAATTTCCAACTTCCTTATCTCTACTACAGGCTGATAGATCATGGTCGGTAAACTTCGATACAATCGCATGCTCCCGAGTGCCATGCAGGAGCTTGCCGAACGTCATCAATGCCAATGTCATAGAAATAAAGGTGCCACATGATTTGACGTTCAATGGTGAGGTCACTGCCACTGGGCCGGTATTTGGTGACGCAGTGCAATACAAATGCCAAACTGGTTACTATTTGGAGGTATGCCTGAAAGATTGTTATCGGAAGGTGACTGTGTTTTAGTTCTGTCTTGTTATCAGGGTGCTAATGAGTTAAACTGCTTGAGCAATGGAACGTGGAGTTCGCCCACTCCTTCGTGTTTGCCTGTGGTGTGTGGTCAAGCACCGCAGGTTGATAACGCAAATGTTGCTGGTAAGTTTATCCTCTTTGTGTTTCGTACACCATAACCCAAAGTCCTCAAATTCGAGTCATGATAAAAAGTATTTTTAATAATGGCAGAATTGAATACGTTATCAAACATTAAATTTTGTTTTTCTCAAATATTGCTAGCCCAAATAAGTTAAAAGCGGCATGCTTTTTCAATGAAACGTTTCGGCAATTACTCATGCCAATTGAACGTTTCATTATTAAAGCATGCCGTTTTCAAATACTATATGGGCCAGCAATGTTTTTGACAAGAGATATGGACAGATCCATGTTTGGTGTTCATTGTTTTATTTTTTGTAATTTACAGTTTCAAATCCATTTTTTATGAGTCCTTTGTCATATTATCATTATTTGTAAGTATTTAAAGTAAAAATAATACAAAGGTACTGACAGCGGCCATTCAGAACAACTGCAAACGCTAGTCTTAAATTACAGTTTCTTACCCTTATTACTTTGCAGACGCAACGCACACGTTTGGCATGACAGCTCAATATGAATGCCACCTGGGTCACGTGGTCGCCAGCGACAGTATGTCACGTGTTTGTCAGGCTGACGGTTCGTTCAGCACTCATCCGGTTACATGCGTGCCAAGGTCATGCGGAGAAGTTCCTCAGTTGTTACACGGAACGCCATCCGCAACCAATGGTGTTTTCAACGACGTAGTGACGTTTCAATGCAATTCGGGGTAATAAAGTTGGAGATTTGTTTAAAGTTGTAACATAGTACAATTTCTCTTTTTTCCGCTCGCTTACGTTTTTCCCCAACAATATCAGTCAATTCGAAGCTAATTTGTACGAGTTGAAGCTTATATGAATCACAAGCTCTTGCCACGCTCAGCACGTATCGAAAGATCTAAAAATTAAATGCTGTTCGGAGATATCTTGCTATAAGCCAAGAGGTCGAAAAAAAGACGGTAGCACCTTTTTTTTAATGAAATTTACATAATGTTTTTTGGGGTGGAGTCTTTTTCCAAGTGAGAAAATTCGAAATTGTAAAAACCTACAAAATGAGAATCAATGGTTTATTCTTTAGAGTTTTGCTCTATGGTAGGTCAACAAAACTAAGGTTATAAATTTAACATAGATACGATCGTCTCGGACTTGAATCAATCACTTGCGGAAGTGACGGAAACTGGTCATCCCCTCCTCCCACTTGCGCACCTGTTCCTTGTGGTGACGTCACGCATATTACCAACGGTACATGTTGTTGCTATGTAAGCATTATATTTCAGTCAGTAACCACGGTAACTCAACTTCTTTGAAGGCCAAACCACAAGTACCGGCACAAATTTCGGGGATGTTGCGACAATGACTTGTGACGTTGGATATCATCTAAGTACAGGAGAAAAGTCAATAGAATTGCATTGTCAAGTAGGCCTTTATTAACTTTTGGATAAAACTAACCCACAAATAACTTTCAGGGTAGCATAACCTGCCCCTAACCCTGTTTCTTGAATAATGCGTCTGGTTTAATTTAGCACAAACCATATCTACACCAGGTGACACAAAAGTTTAGACTAAAACGTAAGAAACGGTTGGTTAACTTCTGGAACATCTTCATGCTTCTGCAGACAGTGCACATTGTTTCGACCTGAAAAGTCTCATCAGTGCAGCTGGTGGCAGGACATTGGCCATTTAGGCTAGTCTAACCAAATTACGGCACTCCAGTTTGTTGTGAGTAACAGGCTGAAAAGCCATGCCTCACGTCATCTGTTCGATGCCACAACTGGGCATAAACTACAGACAAACTGGTTCCACAATGACCAAGCAACTGCTTGGGAACCAAAGAGATTGTCGGCTTGGTGTCACTTCATCAATATAAAAGCAAAAAGCCAATATGATTTTGTATCTTCGTGCTTAGTATTGAAAATTTGTTGCAAGGCAAACCGTGCGTGGTCACGTGATCTCACTTCCACCACTTGCGACCCGGTCCCGTGTGAGTTCATCAGCGGAATCGAAAACGGGGCGATTACGGTGCTTCCCCCTCTGCGCAACCCAGGCGCGAGGAGACGAACAGCAGCAGCGACAGAAGGTCACGTCAGCTCGCATCACTATGGGACAAAACTACGGTTTACCTGCAACTCGGGTTACACGCTTGGTGTAAGTAGAAGTGTTTGTACCTACGTTAACCTAATTCTTACAGGCAGTTTCTAATAGTTTTTCACGAATGATTATGAGAGAATTCCCCAAAACTGTTGTTTTAGACATTTTTGTATCTAGTGCGCATAAATGTTGGACATCAAACTAACTTTAAGTATTCCTTACAGCATCAAAGCTATTACGCTTTTTCGTTGGTACTTTGACACCACCATTTTCCGTTTGTACTTTTACATCACCACTCCTGGCACTAATTAAGCGAATGTGACATGTTTTAGGGTATGGAAGTGATTGAATGCCTATCTAACCGACTGTGGAGTGGCCCTCCAGCTGTTTGCAAACCAGTGCAGTGCCTGGATCCACCTGCACTTCCCAATGCAAACCTCACTAGTAAGGCACAGCTTAGTGTTCGGTAAAACCGACACATATTTTTACGTGATGAAAATGATGTTGTCGTTATGTATTTCTCAAATACGCTTTAAGAGTAAAAAATGTTTCGTATCCAAGACATCACTTATTTCTTTTAGCAACGTCACACTTCTTTGGGCAAAGGGCTGAATACTCGTGCGTGGACGGTCACTCACTAACGAGTGGTGGTAACTTNATCAGATGTAGGGGAAACGCGACATTTTCGGATCCGACAGACCAGTGCGTTCCGGTTCAATGCCCGAACCTTCCGGATGTTGTCCATGGTTCAGTGAGCAGAAAAATTGGACGTTATCAGGACGAAGTTTCCTACACATGTGACGAGGGGTATTCTAACGTTTTTTTTTACTTTTTTGTTACTACATCTGTAACATACATAATAAGTAATGTAACCGCTGACGCGTCTCTATTTCTTAAGATGTTTTTATCTCGCAGGTATCTTTTGCTTGGACCCGCAAAGATAGTGTGCCTGGCGGAAGCAGTTTGGTCTGAGCCACCTCCAACTTGCCCCCCTGTACAGTGTGGTGCCGCCCCTCCTGTTTCGAATGGATTCGTAGTTGGTAAGCGACGTTAAAGTGTTTTACAGATAGGTCATTGATAAGTTTATCACCTCGAGAAAAAGTATTCATACGACATTCATTTACTTTTTTGTCTACTATTTCTCACTTAAAACGAAACATGTTTGTATTATTAACAACAGCGTCAAAACATTACTGAAATTGTGATTTAATTGATGGCTCTATAGAATCTTCTTTAACCACCTGTCATTTGTACTGAGCTATATTATAAAAAAATATTCAGATGAGCAGCCCGTTTACACATTCGGCATGGTCGCCCACTACAATTGCGATAGAGGCTATGAACTTGCTCACGGCGTTCACGGCGGAAGCAAAACTTGCCAATCGGATGGAAATTTTTCGGCTGAAAACGTCGCGTGTTCCCCTGTCGAATGTCTGGAACTTCCACCATTTTTCAACGGTCAGTTTCAGGCACATACCTAAAAAATTATTGCGGTATTTTGCAAAAGCTATGTGTTGTTAAGGATACCTGGATTACCAAAGCATTAAGTACAACGCCAGTGGTGTGTTGACGTGTGATGAAGGTTACCAACTTGGAACAGGAGACACTAGCTTAGATTTCATGTGTCAGGTGACTATATAACTGGTGTTTATTCATTGTATGTTCAAATCGATCATTTAGTGAACATTTAAGGTTCCTTGCTAATAATCACAATATCATTTATCGTTAAACACGCATTATGTTCGAAGAATTGGAATTGTTAAATTTTTACAAATCTTAAGCAGTTATCACCAAACAAGTTTTGTTTCAACGAACATTATTTTCTCTGAAATTAAAGCGAATTTTATTGAAATCCGCATTGTGTTTCCTAGTTTGTATTTTACATACACATTCACCTTAGCATCTTCCACAAAAGAAAAAAAATTTCCAACTCCCTCATCTCTGTTACAGGCTGATAGATCATGGTCGGTAAACTTCGATACAATCGCATGCTCCCGAGTGCCATGCAGGAGCTTGCCCAACGTCATCAATGCCAACGTCATAGAAATAAAGGTGCCACATGATTTGTCGTTCAATGGTGAAGTCACTGCCACTGGGCCGGTATTTGGTGACACAGTGCAATACAAATGCCAAACTGGTTACTATTTGGAGGTATGTCTGCAAAAATTGTTATCGGAAGCTGACTGTGTTTTAGTTCTTTCTTGTTATCAGGGTGCTAATGAGTTAAACTGCTTGATCAATGGAACGTGGAGTTCGCCCACTCCTTCGTGTTTGCCTGTGGTGTGTGGTCAAGCACCGCAGGTTGATAACGCAAATGTTGCTGGTAAGTTTATCCTCTTTGTGTTTCGTACACCATAACCCAAAGTCCTCAAATTCGAGTCATGATAAAAGTATTTTTAATAATGACAGAATTGAATACGTTATCTAACATTAAATTTTATTTTTCTCAAAAATTGCTGGTCCAAATAAGTTAAAAGCGGCATGCTTTTTCAATGAAACGTTTCGGCAATTACTCATGCCAATTGAACGTTTCATTATTAAAGCATGCCGTTTTTAAATACTATTTGGGCCAGCAATTTTTTTGACATGAGTTATGGACAGATCCATGTTTGGTGTTCCAAAAATAAATGTTTTATTTTTTTGTAATTTACAGTTTCAAATCCATTTTTTATGAGTCCTTTGTCATATTATTATTATTTGTAAGTGTTTAAAGTGAAAATAATACAAAGGTACTGACAACGGCCATTCAGGACAACTGCAAACGCTAGTCTTAAATTACAGTTTCTTATCCTTTACTTCGCAGACGCAACGCACACGTTTGGCATGACAGCTCAATATGAATGCCACCTGGGTCACGTGGTCGCCAGCGACACCATGTCACGTGTTTGTCAGGCTGACGGTTCGTTCAGCACTCATCCGGTTACATGCGTGCCAAGGTCATGCGGAGAAGTTCCTCAGTTGTTACACGGAACGCCATCCGCAACCAATGGTGTTTTCAACGACGTGGTGACGTTTCAATGCAATTCGGGGTAATAAAGTTGGAGATTTGTTTAAAGTTGTAACATAGTACAATTTCTCTTTTTTCCTCTCGCTTGCGTTTTTCCCCAACAATATCAGTCAATTCGAAGCTAATTTGTACGAGTTGAAGCTTATATGAAGCACATGCTCTTGATACGTTCAGCACGTATCGAAAGATCTACAAAGTACATGCTGTTCGGAGATATCTTGCTATAAGCCATGAGATTGTAAAAAAGACGGTAGCACCTTTTTTTTAATGAAATTTACATAATGTTTTTTGGGGTGGAGTCTTTTTCCAAGTGAGAAAATTCGAAATTGTAAAAACCCACAAAATGAAAATCAATGGTTTATTCTTTAGAGTTTTGCTCTATGGTAGGTCAACAAAACTATAAGGTTATAAATTTAATGTAGATACGATCGTCTTGGACTTGAATCAATCACTTGCGGAAGTGACGGAACCTGGTCATCCCCTCCTCCCACTTGCGCACCTGTTCCTTGTGGTGACGTCACGCATATTACCAACGGTACATGTTGTTGCTATGTAAGCATTATATTTCAGTCAGTAACCACGGTAACTCAACTTCTTTGAAGGCCAAACCACAAGTACCGGCACAAATTTCGGGGATGTTGCGACAATGACTTGTGACGTTGGATATCATCTAAGTACAGGAGAAAAGTCAATAGAATTGCATTGTCAAGTAGGCCTTTATTAACTTTTGGATAAAACTAACCCACAAATAACTTTCAGGGTAGCATAACCTGCCCCTAACCCTGTTTCTTGAATAATGCGTCTGGTTTAATTTAGCACAAACCATATCTACACCAGGTGACACAAAAGTTTAGACTAAAACGTAAGAAACGGTTGGTTAACTTCTGGAACATCTTCATGCTTCTGCAGACAGTGCACATTGTTTCGACCTGAAAGGTCTCATCAGTGCAGCTGGTGGCAGGACATTGGCCATTTAGGCTAGTCTAACCAAATTACGGCACTCCAGTTTGTTGTGAGTAACAGGCTGAAAAGCCATGCCTCACGTCATCTGTTCGATGCCACAACTGGGCATAAACTACAGACAAACTGGTTCCACAATGACCAAGCAACTGCTTGGGAACCAAAGAGATTGTCGGCTTGGTGTCACTTCATCAATATAAAAGCAAAAAGCCAATATGATTTTGTATCTTCGTGCTTAGTATTGAAAATTTGTTGCAAGGCAAACCGTACGTGGTCACGTGATCTCACTTCCACCACTTGCGACCCGGTCCCGTGTGAGTTCATCAGCGGAATCGAAAACGGGGCGATTACGGTGCTTCCCCCTCTGCGCAACCCAGGCGCGAGGAGACGAACAGCAGCAGCGACAGAAGGTCACGTCAGCTCGCATCACTATGGGACAAAACTACGGTTTACCTGCAACTCGGGTTACACGCTTGGTGTAAGTAGAAGTGTTTGT
>QXVZ01032463.1:0-22999 GCA_008931825.1 Phallusia fumigata
TCAGTCTTACCCTATATTAAAATGTTTTCACGACTCGTTCATTGCAAAAAATTAACCCATTGTAAACAGAAAAAAAGGAAAATTAAAAAACTGCAACCCTAACTTAAACTTACCAACAAATATAAGCCAGGCACTTTTAGCAAAGGTTAAAACAAGCATTGAGCAAATACTTGAAAAAACAGAAATTGCAACAATCCAATTTTCTGCAATTCGACCCTGAGCAAGCTTTAGAAACAAAATTCCAATAATAAAACCTCCTGAGAATAAGGCGGAAGAGTACCTTTAGGAATATATTGGTGCATTGTCATACAACTATACCTATGTGTAATTGAGGGAATCGTCTTACCCAACCAATGTATCACTGAAGCAAAGTGGGGGTGAAAGTTCGAATACTGGAAGGGTGTTGCTGATTCCTTTTTAAATACATATTTCCAAAAAAAAGCAGAAAAGCAAGGATAGAATATATTTAGTTCGGACAGCTTCAGCACGGAGTACATTCCACAAACCCAAAAAAGGTTCCGGTGAACAAAGCTTTCTGAAATTGTTATTACAACATTACATGAATTTTGTTCCTTTTTTGGACATTCAAATGCATTGTGGATAAAGAAGGTATATCTGCGGGTGGATTTTTTACCCATCTTAACACAAATTAAAAATTGTTGTCAAAGCTACTTAAAAATATAATCCACGCACTATATTTTTCTTTTTAAATATTTAGCGTGTTTTGTATGACACTGAAGTAACCATCTTTAACGTTGTCTCTGGCGATAAAAAAATGGGCTATGGCGTACACATTGACAAAACAGCCATTGTGATTTAACTATGTTTGCAAAGCATAGGTCAAAAACTTCATGTAGAAACAGTTCAAAAATGTAACCACACGGTATTAGAACACAGTATAAGCTACCTTAACTTCCACAATACAGAGTCACTTGCAGGATGATTAGACTCAGGCAATAAAAATAATGTGAAAAATATGATAAAGCTCAAACCAGCAACTAGGATCCACATCGGCGTAACAAAACCCTGCAAAAATTAGCTTTTTTTAACAAAATATTTCAGTAAATTATACATAGTCTTATTTCACAATACCTAGACTATAAAACTAACACACACCTGAGCATCAACCCAGACACCACTAATCAGGCCTCCAGTCATGCCCCCAACAGAAAGAGACACCTCACCAATGGCAACACGAAATGTTCTAGCTTTGTGTGTTGAAGTATCTGATAAATAGGCAAAGCAGGAACCTAGAACAGCAGAGAAGTCACCACATAGTCCACAAAAGAAACGACCCAACAGCAGAACATAGAGAGGCAGTTGGAGGTGCATTGTCACCATATAACAAAATACCAATAACAAAAGGCCAAATGTGGACACAAGTAGTGGAGGTTTCCTCCCAACAACATCTCCCCACGAACCAGCGACAATTGTTGTAACAAGTGAGGGTAGAAATCCTTTGATAAACAATAAGTTACAACACTGTTAAAAAAAGTGATGTTATTCCTCTTAATCACATGTTACTACCACACAATAAACCAACACTCAACAAAATCTAGCAACCCACCTGCAATATTTAAGTACAAAGTCCACTCACTAGCAGCTGCAGATACTTTTGCTTCTAATGCTTTAACATCTGGAGACACACTGGTTGCATTACAAGGATCTGACTTGTGATAATACAATCCATATTTATTTGCCCAAAAGTTGTACACATATTCCTTAGATATGATAGAGTACATGACAACATCAAGCATTGCAAAAAATAAAATAGGTTCAACTGTAACTCTGTACATGTTTTGCAAATTGTGATTCTGTAAAATGCAAACTTATGAACTAAATAATTGTTAAAAACAGTTTAAAGTTAATTTAAGGTGCACTGTACCAAACAAATACCATTCATTAAACACATCCCATTGCAATGGTAATCATATACCTAGCTTTGTCAAGTGCACACAGACACCATTACACTTGATGACATGAGCTCGTATTAATTTTTGCCATTTTTGCCAAATGAGTTTTATTTCGGTTTAAAAAAACACAGCTTTGGCTGGCTTAAATGGTACATTTGGAGTTAAAATGCACATTTTTTCTTCCAATGCTAGCTAATTACATAATTTACCTGTTTAAACTTGCATGCACAGTGGTTTAATATTAGCATGCATTTCGACAACAGCAAAACATTTTACCATGCAAAAAACTAACCATAAACACTCCAAGAAGGAACAGATTACTTGCATGGACTTTAAACTCTGGAGTCATCATATATCAAATGACTCAGCAGTATTTTAATATTTATTTTAATTTATAGTGCTGAGACTTCCGACAATGTTCATGTGTCTTGACTAGTGTAGTCTAACCTGAAAATGAAAAAAAATCATCTATGTTTAGAAAAACATTACACTTATTTAAGTTTTAGAACTGTGAACAATAAACGTTGCTGTTGTTCTCAAGCAGATTTCTGTCAAACTTGACCTAACAAATTTTTCTGTTTTTAAAGTGATCAGGACAATATCTAGTCCTTGCTAATTTAAATGAATGGGACAAAAACACCCAAACAAGCCTAAATTTTATGGGTGTGATTCTGAAACATCTTCCTCCATACACCCAAATTAAGCTTGCCACACACAGAAAACTCAAACAATGCTTAATCATGTAAAAACTAAATGTCAGCAGTTGCTTTTAGTATGTTGTTCAAAAAGCTGTTTCAAATACTCCCAAGAAATAAGGAATAGATGTGTATTTGTGGGACAGAAAGAATAAATTAAAATCAAAAAGTAGAACAACCTCAAACTATTGGCAGGCATGGAGATCAACTTATGGAACCTAAAGAAAATCAGGTGACACAATTCAGACAACATTTGCAAAATTAACTTTAGAACTTTGGCTGCAGTAAAATGCAACAAAAACAAACATGGTAAACAAGCATTGAAACAAACATGGTGAGAACTGGGTATAGCAAACACTGCAAATTATTGCATAACAAGCAAACAGGCTAAAACACTGGTAAGAAATAACTTGTAATATACCTTATGGTGGAACGATCTGAGCAATAGAAAAAACTGTATTTCTGTGCAACAGATACAACAACAAAATCCATTTTCATAAAATGTAAAACTTTGTGGTATGCTGGTAAATGCAGTTTTGCAAAAATGCTGCATATAAGCATTATTGTAAAGGCATTCATTCAACCTAAAAATTCCAAAGGTATTGTGCAAACAGTTACAATGTGTACTATTTAAAATGGTGCAAAATTTGTAGTAAAAGATTAAAAGTAGGCTTCATGTTTCCACAGTTCCGACCTCCTCATTTATTAGGTTGCCATTTTGCTCATCTGGTTTTGTCAATAGATGTTGAGAAACTTTTCCATATACAGGCCTATATAGCACAGATTGAGTTGGGTTGCGCTACTAATACTTACGAAATTTAAACTTACAGCATTATCATTATTTTACAAATACAACTTTAAGTTAAAAAACAACAACATAAAGTTAAAAATCTTACCAGAAAACTACAAGAATTGCAATATCAATGCCAATAGCCAAAACCATTATGCTGAAAGGAAATGTTGCCACAGTTGCTACATACAATCCGTTGAACATAAAGGAACTGACCAGACCAGCAATGGACTCTGCACTTGCAATAAGTGAGAAAACTGAACCCTGCTCTGTTGCCTCAACCAATCTTGATATCAGACTTCGAAATATAACAGTAGCAGCACCTTGCAAGCAACCAACAGCAATACCTGCAGGGGAAAAATTAGGCATGAAAATTTGGCATTAATAAAGTTTGATGTTCATATCTGGTTAGTTTTAGTATATTCTTAGCATCAGGCTGTTTGTAATTTAACTAACTAGGGAATGACTGGTTGTTCATTGCTATGATCTAAAAAAGCTAAACAAGTCTGTTTGTGCATTTCTGGTCTTGATCAACCACACCATGCTAAAACAGAGAAAAACTCATTGAACCCTAAAAATTGAAAACTCAACAAATTAACACACAACTTACCAACAAATGTAAGCCATATGCTTCTCGCAAAAATTAAAAACAGCATAGAAGTTATATTGGAGAAAACTGCAAGGGTGACAACCCATTTTTCACCAATCCGACTTTTGGCAAGCTTGAGAAACAAAATGCCAAAAATAAAACCCCCAGTGAACAAAGCTACCGAGTACCTGCCAATATAAAAGTATTTGCAGTTGTCTTCACAGTTTGTACATTTTTTNGCAAGCTTGAGAAACAAAATGCCAAAAATAAAACCCCCAGTGAACAAAGCTACCGAGTACCTGCCAATGATAGTAAAAATATTTACTGTTGTCTTCACAGTTTGTATATTTTTTAATTTCTCATTTAAATATATCTTACCCGACCAAGGTGTTACTAAAGCATAATGGTGGAGAGAGTTGAAATGTGGTAAGGATTTTGCCGATTCCATCATATATACAAATTTCGAAAAAGAAGCACAAAAGTATTGCAAGAATGTATTTAGTGCGAGCAGCTTCCACTCGGAGAAGGTTCCATAAACCAACAAAAGGCTCAGGCGAGCACAGTTTTCTGTATTTATTGTGACATAAAGTATGCCTCATGAATTGTTATCCAATGTTGTTAAACATTAATATAATCAGCTTTAAAACAAACTACATTCACCACAAACAATTGGTTGATTGTTTTAATATGCCTCTTTTAATATTTCAATTTACCTAGTTTATTTTTGAATCATTGAACAATCATTAAAAATGCATTTTGTGACTGTGAAAAAACCTAATAGAATCACAAGGTAGTGGTACAAACAAGTATTACTTAAGAAGAGAGGGAATTTAATGTGTAGAAACTAAGTGATATATACCTAATAGTAACTTAATGATTAGTCCCAAATACTTTTTATTGTATATACTTGTTATGGATAGAGTTTATCATCAAGATTTAGGAAATTTACACCAGGGATAAATACTGGAGCTAACAAATTTTGCTTCATTTCACCCCAAAATAAAAAAAAATTACACCTGGAACAATTTCATCTGTTAGGTAATTCATGGAAAATAAATCTTTCATACAATTTACACACATATTTGGTTTTTTTGGGATTAAGAATACAAATGACAAACTATAACTATAATGTAGGATAAACTTATAAACTCACCTTATCTTCCATGAAACAGAATCAACTTCAGCAACATTTGATTCAGGCAACAAAAATACGATGTAAAGAATACAAGAGCACAAACCTGCAACAAGAAGCCACAATGGTGTGACATATCCCTGTAAAAGAAAAAGTGTAAATTGAAAAGGTGGCTTTCCATCCATTACCATTCCACATACATACCTACTGACATGTGTATATATTTACAATGTTATTTTAAACCTCTTAATCTAATCTATCAAATTTTTTTACAAACTGTTAATTTTTTATTCTATTAGGATATTGTTTCAATTAGAGAAGGGGCATTCTCCATTTTTTCATCGTACATACAGTACAAACCCATTAATGATGTTTTCCACATATACCATTTCCTTAATTGCATTGTATACATATTATTACCCACTCTACATTGGGTCCCTAATATTGTTTAAATTAGAGAAGTTCATTCTCCATATTTTCAATGCACATCAGTACGAACCTATAAATGATTTTTTCCACATATACCATTTCCCTAATTACGTTGCATAGATATTAATACCCGCATTACATTTGGTTCCTAATTCCCTTCACATTTTATAACATGAGAGTTTTAGCAGGCACAAACATATGGGTCCCCACACACAATTGCTAAATGGTAGTGATGCCAATAGGACGTGATCAGTTTCAGAATCGGAAAAAATGTCAACAAAATGTAATAAATTCGATTCAGTATCATCTTTTACAGCGTTTTTTAGCAAACGCATTTTGGTTGCAAACTACGCAATCACGTAAAGCACTGGTGTGATATCAACTTCTGGGCTGCGTCTGTCATAAAGCATGAAAAGCACCCTAACAACATAAAAAAGCACCCTACATAGTTTAAAATTTCAATCCATTCAAATTAGTATGTCAGAACTTGTACATTGAGGTAGACTTCCCCCAAAAAAAATCTCCAAGTTTACACTAAGTTTGCCACTTCACCCCCCTCCCCCCCCCAAAAAAGTTTTGTCGCCTATGCTTTTGGTCTGAAGTAAAGATTTGGGTGTTAAAAAGGTGAAAATGGGTAAATTCAACCTAATGTCACAAAATGCTTTGTACTGTATTATCCATTAAAATAGGAAACAACCAGGTGACTTACTTTGTTAAATATTACTGTTTTAAAAATTTCACATTTTGGAGGACTGTAGGTCAACCGATAGGTGAACTGGGGTCAAAAGTTTTAATGCACAACTTTAGATACACATCTATCATGTGTGAAAATTTAAGGNGTGAACTGGGGTCAAAAGTTTTAATGCACAACTTTAGATACACATCTATCATGTGTGAAAATTTAAGGAAAATTAACTTGACCAAACTCGTGGTAGACGGGACCAAAAAAAAACAGTCCGAAATTAGTTTTTCGATTCATCTTTTTGTATAATTAATCATGTGTACAGAAACCTGAAAACGTTTTACTTATAGGAATCATCAGTTAAACCTTGACCTTGGGGTCAAACTGATGACACGCACAAACTGTTAGAGTTTTATTAAATTCGGGCAAACAGCATATACCAAACAAGCTTGCAAAGGAAATAAACAAACAAAAAACAACCATGTGTTGCAAAAGCAGCAGAGTGGCTAGTGTGACTGCTTTGTACTTGCAAGGTTATAATCTTGTTTCCATTTCTTTCCATTAACTCATGTGGAAAAAGGTAGGTCGATAGCAGACTTATTGTAAGCATAACACACTCAGGCATTGTTACACAAAAGATAAAATAAAGCAATATTATCCCAAAACTGACACCCACCTGAGCATCAACCCAGACTCCACTTATAAGACTACCAGTGACACCACCAATAGAAATAGACACTTCACCAACAGCAACTCTGAGTGTTCTAGTTCTGTGTGTTGAAGTGTCGGACAGATATGCAAAGCAGGAACTCAGAACAGCAGTATAATCACCACAGATGGCAGAAAATATTCGCCCAAACAGCAGAACATAAAGAGGCAGTTGAAAGTGCATCGTCATCATGTATATAATAACCAGTGCCAGAAGGCCAAAGGTAGATACAACTAGTGGAGGCTTACGCCCAACAACATCTCCCCAGGAACCAGCAATGATTGTTGTAACAAGTGAGGGAAGACATCCTTGCAAATATGGTTTTTTAATTACTTAACATAAACAAACTATACTATGGAAACACAAATTCCACAAAAAAAACTATGTGCTAACAGTAAATTAAAATTCATTGATAAAAAATGACCTACCCGCAATGCTCAAATACAGTGTCCATCGACTGGATGCTGCAGATACTTTTGCTTCCAATGCTTTAGTGGCTGGAGAAACACTTGTTGCATTGCAAGGATCTGACTTTTGATTATGCAATCCATAAGCATTTGCCCAGTAATTGTATACATACTCTTGTGATATGACTGAATACATTACAATAGTAACCATTCCAAAAAAAAAAATTGGTTCCACAGTAATGCGGTACATGTTCTGTTCCTAGTTCTTACAACATGCTGAAAGTAAAAACATTTGAAAATTGTCAATTGCAAAATTACCCCCCCAAAAACAAACCAACCTATACATGTTAAACATCAAATTCACAATTCGGGTTACATGTTGCAAGTTACAGCGAGAATTAAAAAATAGCCCCTGGCCAAAAATCCTACAAAACACGATTAGGATTTTTTTGTCTCTTTGAGGCTGTATTTCGTTAAATCGTTATTTATTGCTGTTATAGAGCAGTCCTGTTTGATTTCAAAATTACAAACGTGCAGCTGGCGGAAATGATACCGCTGGTGATTTGATTTCCTTGCGCTGCTTTAGTTACTTACGGTGGCCCACAAGTTACTTGATAAAAATCAATTTTGTTTATCCAACAATGATTCAGCAAAGTTCGCATGGTTTTCTGCCAACTCATGCTGAAGAAAACCTCAACCAACGTTTGCCAAACTTCTCCCTAACGTCCAGCCAAGACCTGATGGCTTACTTGTTAGACCAAAACGAATGATATGTTTATAATTTACTTGATAAAAAATGTTTTGTCCAAGTTTTGTGGCCCTTCTTAGATTGTCTGAACAAACTATTTGGGCAAAACAGGCCGTATTAAAAACGGACCAAATGTTTACTCACGCGCATAGACGTTCTGATAAGAAGCATGTTCAACTTTGCTTATACCTACCATATTTTTTTCTGTAAAAATCTTTTAACGATCGCCTCTCGCCTGTAACCGATTGGGTTACTGCTTTAAAATATTATTTTACATCAATTATACTTGTTTATTTGACAAATTGGAATAATGCACAATAAAGCAATGAGATGCATTGAAATCTACAGCATAAAATTGCATAGACAATTGTAAAATGTACTGCTTTGTAAAATATTTAGCAACAGTGTATTACAGTTTGTTTTTTACAAATCTTTTTCTGACAGCATACAACACAGAATGTACATTATCAAAATGTGGGCTACTACCATTTCTGACTCGATCAAGCCATTTCTGCAGCTTGGGTCGGTCTTTAAACAAATCTCTTCCGCTAATAGTAGTTTGAAGTAACTCACACACTGCAAAGAGGTCAGCTACACTTAGAGTGTCACCTGCAAAAACAAGGTAAAGTTTTGTTTTTCAAGTTAAAAATCTTGTACAGTCAATGCTAATTGTACAACCAGAAATTTACTGAAACTGAACAGTTTTTTTAATCTAATAAAGTAGGATCCCAATGCATTATAACATAAAAGCGAAGAAGTTCCATGCAGCCTCTCACAAACAGAAATTCCTTTGGAGGATTATAAAACATAACCAGACAAAAACAGTTAACATTACCACCTTAATGCTATACCACCCAATGCAAAGCAGTGTACAATGTGGCATGAACCCTTCATTGGAAACCAACAGCCCATACTTGCATGTTAGCATTTACTTAGTACCACAACAGGTGTGAAAAACTGAGTTTAATGTTAATTGTTTTTGTGATAATAAAAGTTACCTGCAATAAAGTTTTTGTTTTTCAGAAACATGGATTCTAAAGAATCTAGCATAGAATTCATATCATTAACAGCTTGTTCAATATTTATAGCACCAGGAAATAGCACTTCACCAAGGAATACTTTGGCTGCAAACATCCTACAAAATAAAGAAAATATTTCATTCACTTAACATGCAAGAAAAAGTTTTAAGAGGCACCTTGTGTTTGTGTGCTGCCATTCCAGGAACTCATCAACCTTGGCTCTTCCTTCAATAGATTTTGGATACAAGCAAGAAGAACCATACTTTGCATCAAGATATCGCAAAATGGCTATGCTAAAATTATTGAAAAATTTTGTTAAAAGTCATTTTAACACCTGTAACCTTAAAGGATTTGGAGCTCATAATTTATTTAATGACAGGTATATGTTATTGCACACATATAAATATTTACCCAAATTACAGTCTAATAAAGTTTCACCCTATTTGAAAATCAATTGTTATTTTTACCACTTGGGGGAGCTTGAACGGCTGATACAAAATCTTTTATGTTGATTACGCATGAGTCTTTTTAATACGCTTAAGGATCCAACCATATCGTAGGTAGTCATTGTCATGCTTACAATTGGCGATTGTTGAAAAATGTAGATTAAATTTACATGTAACGAGGTGCATTATCAAACAAGAGCAATCACCAGAGTTTGGAAGTCAAACGAAAACAAACCATGATGACACATTACAATAAAATTAGGTCTTATTCAGACACTGTTTATTTTTTATCACTTAAGGGTCTAGCAGGACAACACATGATGCAACCCACCACCTGTAAAAGTTTTCAACTTTTGCAAAAAGTATGTTTTGCCTTAAGCAAGTTAAAAACACACAGTCCTATTAGGCTTACCTGATAAATAAAATAAAGAGGTTTTCCTATTCTGTCCACATACAGTTTCCCCATATTCATCAAGTTACCAATTTTTGACTTAAACAGCCATTGCATGAGAAAATTACATGGACAAAAACATGGTGTACCACTAGGTCTATGGGGTTAATCCTAACCGATTACACACCACCATGACCACACCTACCAGCTGTAAAGTTAGTTAGTGTAAACACAATGTGTAAAAATATGTCAAACATTTCATGCCAAATGTGCATAAATAGACAGCATGAGAGAGAAAAAAACAATGTGTGTAACCTTTGAAAAGGGGACCCATAACAAATCCAATTTACACGCAACCAATCACATTTACCCCTGAGCCCTAACCTCTCTGTTAAACAAAAGTCTCCATCTTTTAACACAGGAAGCTTTCCAAGAGGATTCATCCTAAGAAACTCTGGTGTCTTATTCTCACCTGCAAACATAGAGAATTAGAAATTTATAAAAGCAAGAAAAAAATAGTAATAATTTAAAGATGATTTATTACCTTTTCTTATCGCTACTGGCTGTATATCGCAAGGTATTTCGTTCATTTTGACAAATATCACCACGGCACGACATGGCTGTGACATTAGGTCAACGAAAAGTTGTGCCAACATGATTTTTGTCCCAAAATTGTAAAATTAGAGCAACTCCTAAGCTTGAAAAAGAGCAATACAGAAAATAAAATAGGTTTGCAGCAGCTGGTGTGGTGACTGCGGTCGGGTAAAGAAATTTTTCTTACGCTTGACTGCATAGATTAAATATCTCGTTTGCAAACGAATGCTGCAAGCTTCAAACGTTATCAATGTACGGAACTGTGTCAAAAGGTTATGCTATTAATTCTGTAACGCACTTTGACGCTAAACCGCCATTATACAGAAATAGCAAAATGTCAATTTTATGCCAAAAGGGAGTTAGTGTGCAGCCCACTTCTGGTTCTCTTCAATTTTTGTACCTAGGCTAAAAAGTATGCCCATTTACCCTAAACTTGGGGTTATGAAAACTGCCCAGTGAAAACAGATGCTCCGCGCATACTATTGTGCGGGGGGGGGGGCTGTTGGACCATTCGTGGTCGGAGTGATGTCCATTTTGTTTAGGAGCTTGCATTCCTAGAACGGCGTTTCCACACGGTCCAAATAATTCAACTGTTAACAGAAGTATTGCGAAATGCCAAGCTATAGCTTATCAATTCGAGCAGGGTTCACAATATCAAACGGGCGCAGGTAAGCTTTTTACCGTTTTGTGCACAGTCCTCTTTGTCTATAGCGACGCAAATTTTACATGGAGGCTACTTTAGCTTTTGATTTGCTTCAAAAACTAACATTCTTCTCGAAAGTGCCTTGACATCACTAGACACGTTGGTCACAAACAATCTATCTACCGAATTTGTAGTGGTGCTCTTACCATGGGAACAGTAGGCTACGAAACACATCAACTACTGGGGCAAGCATGTTTTAAGAGACTGCAACCATATGACCTACTTGCTTGTGATGTTGTTTTTAAATTTTTAGAAACATGCACATTTATAGGACGCAGTTATTACGTGATAAACCAATGACAAGAACAACGTATTTGTAACCTTGACGACTCGATAAAAATGTTGCATGACATAGGATTTTGTTTCAGGCTCCAAGATTTGGCAACTTGTCCGGAACCGGAAGTAAGAAGCTGTTACCGTCGATACAATCCCACGGACCATGTGCGCCTAACAGTTCTAACGCAACAACTTTTTTTGCGTTATAGAACGAAAATCTTTCATTGTAACATACATCTTACAACACTTTGCAGTAATTAAGATACTACATTGAAGGCGAGAACTTTTTATCGCGGATGGTGTTCAGTTTGTTCATGTAGGCCAAGGCAGCATCGACGTGAATTTATTAAAGTAACATGTCTGATATATTATTTTTTTAACCATGTTCGCGCAACGTGACCTGGCCATATAGCTAGTAGATCAAAGCCCCAAATTATTCCGTTACAAACAACTTTTCTACGATCACACAAGCGCCTATGTATTGTTATGGAAAGTTAAACGAGGCGAGCCACATAAATCTGTCAAGGTAAGACACATGTCAGCTACACGTAGAATATGAAAACAACGTGGGCAGTGATATAGCCAGGAATAAAAGTTTAAACATAAGAAAAAAGCTTACAAAATAAACTGTATATAAAACACATCTTACACGACTATGTTGGTTTGATTAAAATATGCCTAATTGTGGAAGCAACATTCACGCGTAGCAAAACTCTAAAATAGAACCCTTTAAATAGATTATTGTCCAAATAGTCGTTTTCGATTTAACAGGTTTGGACAAATAAAATTTGATTTCGAAAACACATGAAAACATTTGTAATGATCAAAACAATTCAAAATGACTATTTGTTTCCCATCTTTGGTGGGACGACCGGTATGTCCAGTTTATTAGC
This sequence comes from Phallusia fumigata, assembly GCA_008931825.1. Taxonomy (NCBI): domain Eukaryota; kingdom Metazoa; phylum Chordata; class Ascidiacea; order Phlebobranchia; family Ascidiidae; genus Phallusia; species Phallusia fumigata. The sequence goes on from QXVZ01032463.1 coordinate 12,417, forward strand.
GAGTGTGACATATTTGCTTCTCACATCATCGATTTTTAGATATGTCCCCTGTGAGTTAAACCGCACAGATAAGTTTGCAACTAACGTAAACATAACGTTTTACCTGTAATTAAATGTCTTGTCCCCCATTCTCTTTGTACGCTTCTCTCGCATGAAGCATGCGTCGATTATTAAGCGCTATCAGGTCACCGATCCTCATCTTAAAGCTGTACTGCAAAAGCAAGCGTAAAGCATTCAGTTACAGCGATTTTTCAGGTGAATTAAAAATTTGCTGAACCTCCATGGATGGTCGCCGTATTATTTCGAGAAGGGCTCGATTTACTGCGTAGTACCTCTCCACATCTTGTTCACGAACTTATAGCGCCCCATCCAGTTCACAAATTCCAGGTTCACGTCTACAATCTGTTGCAAAATATTAGTGGCAAAAAGCACTTACAAACGGTTCAAAAACCGAAAACCGGTTCGGACCGGTTAATTTGCCCGAACCGGAAAATATTTTTTCCTAAAACCTGAACCGAACCCGAACCTCTAAAAACAATAAATAGCGAACCTGAACCCATATTACAAGCAGTTCGACTCCCTGGATTCTTGTATTCGTATTCATGAATTCTTTTCAAAGCTGGCGGCATTATTTACACCCATAAAAAACAAGAACGAGGCGCAAGCAGAAAATGCACTGTACTAATTTTACGGCTATAAGGCAACATGCACTCGATTCGTTCGCTATGCATACCACGAGCGTATAATAAGATGCACACATTAACAACAAATTTAAACAGGTGTACGGGCACTGACCCGCTGTCGATGGTTTTATTTTAGTATTTTTTAGGGGGAACAAAGAAGACTGTCAGCAGAAGACACTACCGGTTTGAAACGAGGCCAATATGTCTGTGCCTGGGATCATTTTGATGGCGTTTGAAGGGATATTTAGCGTTGGTGTTCAGCGATGCAGATCCCAAGGTCTCTCAGAAACAGTTTTACCGACAAAGAACATCTGAGCAATTGAAAGCCCGCTAAAAACCTTTGAAGGCGATGGTTTTCATTTATTAGACAGTTCAATTTTAGACTTAGAGTTTCTCTTAAGTTTTCGGTCATTCGCATTGATATCTGACGATGGTTAATGAACCTGGCAATGGGCTATCCAACTTTTATTAACCCCGCAAGTCTATCTTTTAAACGCAAGTGTAGGGAATGGAGTTGCACAAAACCGCAACAATCAGAATAGTGCATTGAAAGAATATCTTCAAATTTAATGTCTTATTTTTAGTGTTGAAAAACAATAAATGAATGATAACGTGCCGTATTCGAATACTTTTTGCTTTCGTTTAAAAACATACGATTACAATTCAAATAGTCAATGCTGATATTTAAAACACCTATTCACGAATACGAATACATGCGTCATCCTATTTGCATACAATTCGAATATTCAAAGCATCTATTCACGAATACGAATACTTGCGTGAACTCATTCGAATACTATTCAAATAGTTGATAACAAAACCGGAATGAAGTATTCACGAGTACGAATATTCGCATAAATTTATTCGAATAGGCGATAATAAAATCTAAACAAAGTATTCACGAATACGAATACTCACGTGCATTTTATCGAATACAATTCGAATTGAAGGAACCTTTTATTGACGTAACAATTCGTGAATACGAATGCACAAGCCCCTGCATTCGAATGCTATTCGAATTACACGAGCGTTGAAGATACAGTTGCAATTACTAAATTTGTTACGTACGACTTAAATTGCTAATATTTCCATTAGCTCAACAAGGAACTATGACCACAAAAGTATGATTGGGAGGCTTTTCAAACGTGTTACGCTTTTTTGTTTAATAATTGTCTTAATTTTACGAGATTTGGCAACTACGAATACAGCTTGCATTTCATTCGAATAGGTAGTCTAAAAACTCCTGCAACCATTCGCAAATACGAATACAACAAACCATTTATTCGAATACAATTCGAATTGTTGAACTTTGAAACCTACATCATAATTCATGAATACGAATAAAGCCGCTCCATTTCTTAGAATAATATTCGAATTGCTGGTCCCTGAAATTTTCAAAAGAATTCGTAAATACGAATAGATGAGCCTATTCATTCGAAAACCATTCGAATTGTTGCACTCCGAAATTTTTGATTTATTCGTGAATACGAATACATGAATCGGTTCATTCGAATACAATTCGAATCGCTGGCGCTCGAAAACCACGTAAATATTCATAAACANATCGGTTCATTCGAATACAATTCGAATTGGGGGCGCTCGAAAACCACGTAAATATTCATAAACACGAATACAGATAACCGAGTATTCGTATTCGTACAGTAAGTGTTCGAATGCATGTGATGTGTATTCGACCCTAAGCTTGAGTCCTCTAATGAACAACGAAGTTGCATTCAACGAATAGAACGATAAAATTCCAGTTGATTATTGAGATAGAATACACTAATCATATTACGAAATAAACAAACACTAAAATGCGCTGACAAGAAATTTGGAGCAGACATTGATAAATCAATTTGGCAACAACAACTGGTTTAATCAAGTTGGTTCAATTTACTGCAGCGGGCTATGCAAAATATGTTCATTAAGCTTTGTCTTTTGACAGAGTTTCCATATGGGCAACAAACGAAGAATACTTTGTTCGAAACAATCGGCTTCCCAGGGAAGGAAATTATATCGTCAAAGTCGATTGTTAAAGGATTGAAAACTTCGTCTAAGCAAAGCGAAAATACAATTTACAGGAAGAGAGCAGGATGCATTTTACAAACCTCAAGACGGCGTTTCAGCTTTCAACAAACTTCCTTCATGCTCAGTTTTACGACAAACGCAAAATATATAAAGGGTAAAAACCCTGACGAAGTTAGCAAAAGTTTGACTCGGCAAACAGCTTAAAACCTCGATAGGCTATAACTGCTTTTTCAGGTTAAATTGTTTGCTTGATGGTTTGAGATTCAACTACATTAAACTTAAAATGTGTGATTTTATAAAGGTTTTTGTGACATTTTGTTGCAGACCATTCAATTGCAAACACTATGGTTGGTCATTCAGTATATATGTGGCCTATACGCTAAACAAGAACAAGCGGTAAAATAAAAAAAATGAGCTGTATTGTCAGAAAACAACATTAGAATCTCTTCAATCATAAGCACAGAACTTTGGTATTTATGCATCTTTTAGCTCATCTTTGTTCAAAATGATTTTGTGGAAATAGGCGCGCTGTACAAGACCAATAAATCAGTTGAGACCGTATGTTACCTCTATCTTGCCGTTGTGTATTAATAAACCTTTATTGTTAAAAACATTTAAGGTCGTAGTTAAAAAAATTAAATCATGAACAAATTCGTTTACTTTGCGCTGATTTTTTGTACTTTGCTATTCGTCAATACCGACAGCAGCCGCCGTCGTCGCAGGAGGCGCTCGTGGATTTATAGTTGCAGGAGACGGGCGGCTCACGTAGAAAAAGGGGAAGTACTTGCGAAAAGACCTTTAGGGTGAGTATTGTTTTTTCTTTGGGTACCTTTTCTGATTTTTTATTTTTTTGGCGCTTTGGCTGTAGGTATAAGGGACGCACAACAAATACAAATTAAATAATCTTCATCACACAATAATTTAATTTCAATCCAGATTTGCGAATCCCGAAAGATTTTGAAACCAAATACCTTACTAAAACCAAACAAAATAAACGTTTATATTTAAAAGTCGAATCACTCGAAAGTTTGGAATTAAAATATTCTGGGATTTAAAATTCTATATCTCTAGCTGTAGTTTTAGAACATAGCCTACTTGAGTGGGATGAGTTTTAAACCGGCAACAAGTCTTTTGTGGGGTATTTATTTTCCAGCGTTGTGATTTAAACTCTGTTCGATTTTGAATTTAAGATTCAATAACACACCTTTGTTTTGTTTAGAGTTGGACAAATTTCTAAAACGGATGATCAAACTATGCCGGAGTCGAAAAACTTTAGGGAACTTCTGCAGATGTTGGATGAACCGGCTGAAGACACATTGGCGTAGAGGCAATTGCAGCTGCGGAGCAAGAGAACACGAATTTTAAAAACCTGTTCAAGACTTGGATGTTTTATATTAAACGGACTAAATTTATATTTGCTAAAAAGTTTTGCAATGAAACATGTTCATGCGAATATATTTTGTGAGAATTTAACATTAAAAAGCAAATCAGGATACATTTAAATATTTTTTTTTTAATTTTGTTTAACCTAAAATGTGTTTTATTTGGCTCCGCATTAACGGTAACGAAAAACAGAGTATGACTACGGCGACTCCAGCCGCATTCGATTGAGACGCGAAAAGACTGTAGTTATAACGTTCATGGTGTTGTGTAGCTCAATCGCCATGCCCCGAGAAAACTGGTAGTTTTCTTTCTTGGTCAGTACTTTTTGCACTGGTCATGGTTTGGTGTCCGCATGGTATCGCATGCCGCGCTAACACCTCTCATCATGGTCGGATGTAAGCCTCTGTAGACGCGATTGTGTTACGCAGCTTGCAGCACAGTGTGACGGCAATTAATTAACCGAAATTCTGGACAGTTTAAAACATGGGACGGGGGCCATGGCTATGCCCTCCTGCTGGCTACGTTTTCTTGTGACTTGTGGATTGTTTGATAAAATGCTAAAGGTACCGGTGGGTTGTAGAACCTATATGCACCCTCACAGGCGTTAATGCCAAAATGTGTGACAAATAGGCTTCCTGCATAGGCAGTTTGCAGAGAAATTGTATGAAAATAGACATCATCTTTAGCAAACAAATTCCACAATGTTAATAATTTCGATAGTTTATTTTAAAAACGTCATAAACTTCACACACATATGTTAAAACTTGTTTATTAATTTAAGCTGTTTAAAGCTTCTTAATGTAACCATAATTTGGCTCAACTTGCATTTGAAAATAGTCATTGGTTATAAATCTTGGTTATAACTGACTGTAAAATTTGGAATTTCAAAAATTGCCGCTAATGTATACGTGGTCATCAAAAGTAGGCTACTATAATAGCCTCCAAAATCCTTATATTGTTGTAGGCTATTCCAAAACCTGATGAAAGTTGTTGTATCCGAACAAGAAATTAAACTAAAAAATTAAACACATTGAAACAAAGTTTGTTCGTAAAGTTCTGTAAAAAACTCTCTGAACAAGAATATAGCGAAATAAATTTATCTCTGACAAATCAATTGGCACGCGTACATTTTTTTAAAACGCACAACTTGGCTTTCTAAAACCGGGACGCATTGCAATTGCAGTTGGGTCTTGACTCTTTCTTTCTTCGTCTCCAGTCGGGCCGGAATCCATACCACGTTCTTTGAAATTTTATGTCTTTTTTAAGATATCATCTGTCGATGCCAAACGGAAACCCCGAAAAAATGTTGTTTGGTGAATTGTTCGTGGTCGTGGTCGGATTGTTCCGCCGTCTCCGCTCGCATTGACAATCCGATGACCGTTGGTTTGATTCCCCGTTGGTTATCATTTGGCAGGAATCATCACACGGAATTGAATGGCCTATAAGGCAACCGTGCAACGAACCGTAACCGTATAAACGTCCGTCAGACTCGCCTGGTGTTTTTAACCACACGCTGGCGTCGTGAGCAGACATAAACGTGCTTTTTGCAGCACAGTTTCTCAACTTTGCCCGGTAAGATCTTACAATCTGTGCTCCTTCGCTTGCACTTTTAACTAGCACCTGGGGTTGCTTCACCAACGGTGAAGGGTTGGTGCTGTGAATTCTATGGCCGTATTGCGGACGTCTTTGAGGCTGATTCTGCTGATTGTAGGTCCTTGGAACAGGCGTTGGAGGCGATGTTATCGGTGCTTCGTACTGCTGGTCGTTTTGTACACTAGTGCCGCTAGAGCTGTATTGGTGAATCCAACGTTTCAGTCTGGTTTGTGTTGTCTGGTATTTGCTGCCCCACGACCAGCCTGGAGGTTGGCCCTGTGGATCCAAACACATAAAGTTACATAAACAGTACTTCTACTTCCTCTTGTATGGCCCCTGTGTTATAAACGCAAATAGTGGCCTAGCAAATATCATTTTTTAAACAAATGTGTGTGTAACCGCAATTGCAACAGGTAAATGTTACGCGGCAATGCAAAAAATATATCTATCGAAAGTATAAACCAAAAAAAACGAAAAGAATACACCAGTCCAAGAGCTATCATCTGTAATAACGTACAGTTAAACTATAAAATCGTTCAACTTGTTATTTTTATTTATTTATTTTTTTACAACGTTTTGATAACAAAGTAGCTCCATGCTTCACCACGTGATGAAATCTGGCAAGTTTTATTAGCAAATTGTTTCTTGTCGCTTAAAAAAAAAACAGTAACACCACACCGATTAAACATTTACCAAGTTTAACTGCCAGGTATGCGGAAGTAAGTTGGTATGTGGCACTTTACGAAGGTAATTTAATGAAATTTTGACCGTGGAGAAGGAGGTCAAAAAACGAGTGACGGATATAATTAAAACGATTCGTGTAGGTATTTTCGGAAATATATTTGCATACTATTCGATGAGTCCGTACGGTATTAAGGAATTTAGCGATTGAAAAGTTTGTGTCAAAGTTGTTCAGCATTCCAAATATTTGTCCCATATGTTCCTTAAGAATATATAGGCTAATCCTATACATTTTACAAAACATATCCTACCACTTTAAATTACGTGTTTTTCAATAATTTGATGCATAACGGATATCAACCGCAATGTGTTGTCAAGTGCAAGACAGGACAAGCAATTACCGAGATCCAAGCCAACCAATATATCGACCTCATATGCATATAACGGCGTGTGTCTATGGCCATAACGTTGATGAATATAGGCTTGGCCGCAGACGCCTGTGCTCTAAACTCGTTTGACAAGCTGCTTATACAAGACAAGCTATACACCATAACGATTTTGCAGCAAATTTGATGCGACAATTAAATCCTCTGCTTCCATCTTTAATTTTAGCTTAAAATAATTAAAAAAGCGGTTTGGTAGTGTTTGGAAATATTATTGCGTATTGTTGAAATACCACCTATCTATTTACATTTTAAGGTATTATGCGCAACGAAAACTAAGCATAATAACTATTGGGAAGTTAGCACAAACTACAATGTTCTAGAATGTAGATCAAAGCAAATCTGTACAAACGTAGCATTTATCATGATTATAAAGACAGCGAATGTCGTTTCACACTTACTAACCTACAAACTTATTAATATATTAAACCGTTTTTCGTGGCAATACACCTAACAACACTGGACTTTCGTACCCCCAAAAATAAAACAGATTGGGCAAATTATGTGCCTGAAATAGTAAAGGTTGATGCATAAATAGTGAAAGATTAAGTTGTAATAAAAAGTGATTTTAACATGATAACGAACCGTGCGAACATTGGGTGGATCGAACAAGCAACTTTCCATGTCGCTCAGAGACTGCATTGAAAACTGTCCGCCGTTTCTACTTGTGTCCACCACGTAGTGAAGACCCGTTCTGCAATGGATTCTCCTTGCCATAGCTTCATTGTACGTTCGGTTCACAAAATGCATTGCGTTGATAGAAAAACCTGGGAAAATATAGGGAGTAAAATGTTGTTACAAGTTTTGTTTTGGAGAAGAAGTTTTCAGGTTTATTGTACGTTCGATTCACTATAACTTGCATTGCTGCGTGGATGTTTAAAAATTCATGCATTATGAAAAACTCGTTGAAGCAAAAAATATTTATTAACAGAAATAACAACATTTGTTCTTGACTACAAAAATAGTTGATAACTGGGTATGCATATATACTTTTTTTTCTAGTACATAGCAATGTGGTTTGGTGTTTATATTGATAGGGCATAAACATAAAATTTGCGTTGCCCCGAAGTGATGCCACACATTAGATTGCGCCGTGGTCAACGTGTTAACAAGGCACAAGTTTGTGATCCAAACAAGGTCAATGTAAACAAAGTGAATGGTAGCGCTTCATTATCGCTCCATAAACCGCGAAGCGCATCCGCGTTGCCGCAGGTTGTACGTTTCAGACACAGCCAGGCCTACAATTATTTTGGGAGCTACTGTAAAATGTCGTTGCGCCCAGTAAGGGTTTACTACGTCATCAGTAGTTACGACTTCCTACAGTATGATCAAAGCAAACACGTCGTGTTGTGTGAATACGACTGCACAGCGGTTTACCACCGGATAAATGGTAGTTTACAACGGCTTGATTTCGTCGGTGTGAAAAGCAATGTTTCCGTAATGGGTTTGTTCTGGGTACGGATATAGCACAAAGAACATCGCCAACCACCACACATTGTCGGCAATTTAAAAACCGCGTTAGCCGCGGGCCGCATCGCTCAGTAAACGTCAAAGTGGCAATACGTCGAAGGCCTAAAAGTTTCGCAATTGCCTTCTTTTGAAGATTGAGCTATTTTACGACGGGGCGTTGCAAATAACCGCCCTCGCCGAAAGCCAAATACCGTTAGAGCCACGAGGCCACCGAATTATTATCTGTTCTCGGATTTTTCTAGCGATTTCTCGACCCGCCTGTCCACTTCGCTTAACCACAGACATGCTCTCATATGCTGTAATCCGATGCGTTGCTTATTGCATAAATTTGTCTAATCTCCCTGGCCTCGTTTTTCAAACTCCGATTTTGCCGCAAAGTTTACGTGTCGGCACGTTACCAAGCACTCCGGTCCAGAGCATTTTGGCATCAATTATCCGATGTTCGTACGTGGAACCACCAGGTTCGTTGTAATTAAAACGAGCTCAGAACATTTTTCACAGTTTTAAGAAATCCGATTATTGTAAACACGGGCACTAAAGTTAGTTGTAACGTTGTGAATTTGTCAAAGCTTTCGAGGTCCTTTGTACTTACCTCGTAAACCTGTCAGGCGATTTAGAGTCAAAGACATTTGTTCGACATTTGCAAGTTTCGTCAGGTAAGCTGCGTTGCCGACATCCAAATATATCCAAGACTTCTTCAACCGCCTGCAAACACGCGGTGGTAAATGCAAAACACAAAAAATAAACAAAAAAAACAAACTAGCAGATAAATAAACGAAAAAGGGCCGTCCGTATTTTTTTAGTGGTTTAAAAACATGATGATTATTTTTACTTTATACTTAGCTACTTTTACGTTAAGATATCGTTTGATTTAGGCGAATAAATACCTAAAAAAACGGTAGCAAACGAGACACATCATAACCCGAAGGCACGCATTTAATCCGATTATCCGTTGGTGCACGGTATGATTCGATTGCCAATTAACAACAAAGCAAATTAGCCGGTTCTCACTTGATGACGCGTTGCGCACGTTTTAAGAATTCCTCTTCGTACTTTGAGTTGAGCCACCTGTACTGCTGATTCTCTGTATCAAAGGCGTACATCAGGAGATCTGGTTCCAGAATGATCAGGGATGGAATCGGCGTTAGTCTCTTCAGAAACGATTCCAATTTACGGTCATAGTCCTTCCAAGTCTTGACCGGCGATTCTGGTTTGTAGAACTCCCAGTCTTTCATACCATGGTGGATCTGAAGCCCCTCCTGGGGTCGCATTTTGATCACAATCACTTGGACATTTCCTTGACACGCACTAATCTCCAGAGATTGCAAAGCCGCGTCGTCCTTCTCAGTTTCTCCCGTTAGCCAATAAGCGTTTCTAACAATACGGAAGCCACTTTTAGCACCCAATGATTCTCTTGTTGCCAATTTACTCTGACCAAGCTTGGCGACAAATTCCATTGGCGTCGATTTGGATTTCGACCAGGTCGCACATTCGGTGGCTGTTTTGGGAAATCGCCCGTTCTCCATCATTTGGTCGTTTTCAGCATCGTAATCAGTTGGCATCGTTTCGTAATCGTCAGCACTACCTGCTGTAGCGTTTTTGTTCATGATCCACACGACTATGGCCACACCGCCACCCAAAGCCACCACTACAACCAGAAGCAGTAGCAAGAAACAGCGTTTTGACATCGCCATGTTTTTAGTACTTGTAATTCTGCTGTATTAAAACATCGTTTAATTATGGCGAAACCTGTCCAAACAAACTATGTTTTGCAAAACTGTTGCAGCGCCGTTATATGCTTGCCACGATGGACATTGTTTTAGAAATTTTATGGTGCTCTAAAACCTTTTTATTTTACATAAATTCAGGTGATTACTGCTAACTGCATTTTTTCCAAAACGAAATCACCAGCTAGTTTCAGTTATTTCCATTTGCAACCATTTATTGCAACACCATTTGGCTTAAACTGGATGGCTAAATGCATTATTTTTTTCCATAACTTGTGAAATCGCCTTACGAAATCCATTTAAATAAACCTGACTCTAATGATAAAAATCACCGTGTCCACTTCAGCAAATGCTAATGCGTATTTTGGCGCAGCGCCCCTGTTCGCACTTGGTTTATCGTCCCATACAGTAACACAGTACCCGGGATATAGGCTGCTGCTCACTTTCTGTTGCGTCAACAAACAACGCGAAAAACGCCTAAAGTCAAAACCTGCACGCGCCGTCACACCTTGAAGTCTACTCGTAGATAAAGTTGACTGCATAACGTTGTACTGGGAAGTTTGAAACCTTACAAC
>QXVZ01032469.1:0-29715 GCA_008931825.1 Phallusia fumigata
ATAAACAACTGAACAAACGTTCATTTATTTCGGTTGTTGCCTGTTAACATTAAAAAACACACTTGGACAAGATGTTATTTCCTTCCAAGCATTAGCTTGGATGATGATGATGTAGCATTTATAGGTCTACAATCTTTTTACTAAATTCTAACCTTGGATGGGGCGTCAACTTCTGGTGTAGGAGGCCGAGGAATCGGTTTAACCACCTTCTGCAAAAAGCGAAGAGGCTTTGCCACTTCTTTTTCCTTCTGTTTGGCTTCCTTGATACCCTGCATAATGTCAGCATTAGTGCCTGCCCAACTGCCAAACAGTAAAAGACTACGTTTTTATCACCTGGTGCATTTCAGCCAGTTCCATTGCTCTTCTATCCTTTCTCTTGACAAATCCTTCATGAGCAGAGGTGGGCTTTTTCGGTGGTCGAATCCTCGGTTGTTTGACAAAGTCAGGCAGGGACGCCTCAAGTTCAAGGAGACCTGTTAGTTAAAACAATAGTTATTTGGCCCTAATATAGAGAATATGCTGGAGTTGCAACAATACTATGCACAAACCTGTACAAATATAGCACAAAAACCAGAAGGGTGGCGTTCACCATGTTGCTATTCCATATACACTATTACCCCATTTAAAAATGCATATATATTCAACAAGTCATTTCACATTGGGTCCCCTTAGGCTTTTTATAACATGATTGTTTCTGCAGGCAGAAACGCATGGGTCCCCACATATGGAAAGTTGTAGAATAATGGTATGGTACACTTTGACCCATTTTAGGGGGCTAGTGGGGCAACTGCTAAGGTTTTGGGGTAAAACACACATCAATTGTCTAAATTTCATGACATTCGGACATTGTTAACCAATTTGACCCTTTTTAGGGGGCTAGTGGGGTAAAACACATTGATTATTGCACCACAATGACATGTTATACAAACTGTCCAAATTTCATCCAATTCGGAGATTGTTTAACAATTTGACCCATTTTGTGGGGTTAGTGGGGTAACTGTTGGGGTTATGGGGTAAAACACATCAATTATTGCACCACAATGACATATTAAACAAACAGTCCAAAACTCATCCAATTCGGAGATTGTTTAACAATTTCACCCAATTAGGGGGCTAGCGGGGTAACCATTGGGGCCTCGAGGTCAAACAAAACTGATCTACCAGGTGTTAAAGTTTCATCCAAATCCGCCAAACATTTCATGCCAAAGTGCATAGACATAATGCAGGAGAATATTTCATCCTTTTGGGGGCTGTGGAGTCAATCGAAAAGGACGACACACCGCCCTGACCATATCTACCAGCTGTGAAAGTTTCATCCAAATCCATCAAACATTTTATGACAAAAGTGCATGGACAAGCTCCAGGGGAGAAAAAATAAAAAACAAACAGAGTGAAAACAATATGCCTCCCCTTCAGGAAGGGGACCCATAATAATGCAAAGTAGAATATAATACATGCAGGTTTGTAAAAACATTGAATAAACCAATGTGTTGTTGGAGTTATTTAATACCTTGAAAAGTGTTGAGATATCTGCTTTTGACAACATACTGTTCAGAACCCCTGTCCAGAAAAACACCCATCCTTGAAAGAGGAGCATGAATTTGAGATTCAAACTGACTGTATTCATTGATGAGATCTCTTTTCTCGAGCTTTCCTTCAACTTGCTCTCTTTTCCTTGTTAACTTCCGAACAGCTGCAGAAAGACAACCTCAGACACTGGCTCATTTATAGTAAGATGTGTACAAATATTTTTACTTTTGATATGCTCTTTGCGAATGTTTTGAACTTTGTTTTCCTTTGCTTTTTGCTTCTTGCTCCAAAGTTTGTCCAAACGCTTGTCGTTAAGCTCCTGTTGCTTCAATTCTCTTTGAAGCAACAACTTCTTAAGGACTTCCAATCTTGCTTCTTGCAACCTGAGTTTAAAACAGTGATTTTTATTTGCATAATTGGAATGGGTTTAACTTTGTTAATAATTCAAACAGAAATCCTTGAAATCTTTTTGTTTTATTGTACAACACAGGTAAAACATACTTTTCAATTTCCTGCTCTCTAAGAGACCATTCTCTCCGCTCCATTTCATCCATCATTTTCTGCCGTTTGTCAAGTTGTGTAACATCATTCAATGGAGGCAAAGTGGCCTCCCATGCTCGTTTTGCCCTTGCTCTCTCAATCATCTCGACCTCAGCAAGACCAGCAGGTAAGCCATGACCTTATTGAACACATGAAGTATTTTACCACCAAAAACGTCAAGGAAAACCACCAACATTCAATCACTCAAAATTATGTTTACCATGTGACAAAGTAGCCAAAGTAAGAAGCTCTGGTGCACTTCCAGGTCTGACTACGTACTCTGGGGTGTAAGGGTCTGTTTGTGCTTCTGAATCCCGATAGTCAGTTTGAACATCAATTGTTCTTGTAGCTGGAGTGGGAGGTCTCTGGGCCAGTTCAGCGGGTGGAGCTAAAGGATCAACTCTGCAAAAATGTAAATACAACATAGTAGATTGAGGTACATCTTTTAGATTTACTGAACATTTACGTGGTCGGTTGCAACAAGACTTCAGGTGGGACCTGTTGCAGAAATGGCACAATGGGTCGTCTGAAATACTTGTAGCGATTCTGTCCACTGACTTTGGCATCAGCATACTGTTGAGTGGGTATCTGAACTGATGGATCATAGTTAAACCTGTAACAAAATAAAATTATGTACAGTTTTGGTGATAAACGTAATATTTAAATTTCATTATTTCAAAAATTAGGCATGTGTTCAATAACGGACTTGTTGTCCAAAAGTCTGGCTTGAGGGGCATTTTACATTCTAGCTGTTGGATTGTGAACTAAACATACGTTGTGTATCGAACAAGAGCTTCTCTTCGTTGGTCAGAGTAACCCCTCCATCTCCTGTTAATAAACCTTGGAACTGGATCAGTAGCTTCAAGTCGCACTTGAAATCTTGGAAAGTGAGGCAAAGCAGAAAACATTTGCTGAAATGCTGGAACCTTTTTCTATAAACACAAGTTGCCATAACAGTCATCAATATGAGCATTTAAGCACATAGGTATATATTTGAAACTTACAATTCTTTCGACTTTGGTATGTGCTTTATAAGTGTCTCTTGCATGATCCCGTTCACTAGACAGTGTGTAAGTTGGATCTATTAACAAATAGGTGGAAAGGTAAACCAACAAAACATACCACCAAGAATGAATCTACACTACCAGTAAATGCACAGTTTTAACACTTTAGACAACACTGGTACAGTTAAGTAACAGGGGCATAAAGTGTATTTAAATTTGTAGAAAGTATTTACTCATTGCACAAAAGAAAACAACTATATTTAATGCTGGTCTCCACATGACGGGGTTTAGAACCTTTATAAATTTAATTTTTAATTAACTAAAGTGAACAAAAATTCAGGCCAAGCAATTATCCAAATNGTATTTAAATTTGTAGAAAGTATTTACTCATTGCACAACAGAAAACAGCTATATGTAATGTGTATAGCAAGAAGGCTTTTTTCATTTTGTACATGTATGGTTTAGGCCAAGCGATTATCCAAATCATCAACAATGAACAACCAACCTTACCATACAAGTAATCATGATTCCGGGTTGGGTTAACCACAGAACGATGAAGCGTCTGGGTTTGTGTCTGCGACATTTTATTTGATTAATGTTCTTTCGCAGACAGAAATTTATAAACCGGTAGTTACATTGCTGAAATAAGAAACTTTTGTAAAAACAAACTGCCTGGTTTACTGGAACACTCTACGAATTCTGCTTTGCTTCTGTGTTTCCAATAGCGACCCAATAAATCCGGATCATCAGAGTCAATTTTTTGAAACAGGATTTAATATTTAAAAATTTCAACAAAAAATATACTTGCGCAAATGCTTTAAGAAATATTTTTTCCCGAAGCTTAAGAATTACACAGAAGGGCATCATTTTTGTGCCCGTCGAAGGTCCTTCGACAGGTTCGACATTATCGCATTTTCAATATTTTTTTTTTTTTCTATATTCATTAGTGACTTTTTTTAGTCTGTAATTTTCTGTTTTTTTTGCAATAGTTCATTATGTGTACTTTTGACAATAACATTTGCCTTTCTTCCGGCGCTTGATACAGGGTTTCTTTTCCTGTCTAACCCCAATTTATTTCACGGATGGTTAGTCTAGCCCAGTGTTTCTCAAACTTTTTTGCCCAAGGACCACTTTATCTTCGAATATTTTTCTGGGGACCACCAATCAGAATTCCATTCTAATATGCTCTGAAAACAGGCGATTTTATAAACCCGTGCCGAGTTTAGGTTATCTTGTCGCGGACCACTATGAGGGGATGGCGGACCACACTTTGAGAATCACTGGTCTAGCCCTATGACTGGTTTCACCAACGTTTCCCCCCAGTCTTGATTGTCCATCGCGCCAAACTAACCCTTTGTTGGGAGTCCTCGTCAAATACCGCCTTTAATGACGGTATATCTGTAGCAAATTTAACCTATTGATCCATTAATTTGTGCCCTTTACTTTTTTGCGCTCCATAACGCTTTTACGTTGCGCAGTTATTTCCGGATTGGTGATTGTTTTTTGTAAAATTGTGTCGGTACGATTTTTTTCACCCAGCGAAACAAACTCAACTCAACTGTGTACGTGTTTAGCGCACATATTTATTGGTAATTTGACAAGTGGGTAGTTACTGGTTTGACAGTAAGTACAAATTAACGCAATCTCACAGAGCAAAAAACTCTCCCCTACCGCAAGGCCAACTCTCCACATTTCGACAAATCGTTGGTAAGCTCACATAAATTTTAGGACTAGAGTATATAGGGACGTTGACAAAGTCGGCAATTTTTTGATATTTTGTTTTGTCAGTATTTTAGGCACCCAAATCATGGTATTCTCTCTTGCATGCTAAAGCGATCTGACCAAAGGTTTTCGAGGATGTGGGCACTGTTTTTGCACACAAATTGAACCGTAAATAGACGGCTTTTATTCTAAGCGTATCATACTGCAACACAAATGCCAGTAACACGAGTATAAACTCTGCAATAATAGTAAAATCAACACTTTACACATTTACATCTAAAAAAAAACACACATCAGACAACTCCAACAACTAACAGTACAAACTTGGTTCCCAGTGGCTGCGAGCAATCCTTGCTCAGGCGTCTATAAATGCCGAAGTCAATGTAACAGACAGCAGCTACGTATTCATGCGACCCCGTTTTGCCATTTCTTCTTTAATTTGCCTGTCTAGTTCAGTAATAATGCGGTCACTGTCCGAATAAACCCCCGTTCTTAGCAGCGTGTCTCGTTCTTCGATAAGTCGTGAAACTCGTTCGTTAATATCTTCAAACACGCTTGATTTCTCCTGGCATGGCTCAATGGCTATCGACGACATTTTAGTGGTGGCCGTGCCCTGCTTCATAGATCGTATGTCGCTTTCGATTTGCTTCAGTCGATCGCTGTCGTTTTCCAGCGCCTTCTTTTCATCCGATGCGAGGTAGCGAATTTTTAAATTCTCAAGCTCCTGTTGTTGCTGCTTAAGATTGGCCATCGCGTGGTCCTGCTCTCGTTTCTTCATCATCGCCAACTCCTTTAACGTTCGCCCCCACTGCTGCTTGTAATGCAACTTTGACTTCGTGACAGATTCAAGTTTTCGCTCTACCTCAGTTTTTTCCAACCGCAGTAAGTTTAACTCAGCATGAAGACGCATTTCAGGACGGGTGCTTTGCTCGTTCTTGTAGTCGTAGAACTGCGCCATTAGGGCCGCATACTTTTTCTCCAACTCATTTATTTGTTTGGTTAGTTTACCGTTCTGTTCCTCTAGTAGGGTGCGGCGCTCACGTTCCAGCTGCACTTGATGCACACAGTCGTCCTTCATCCGTCTCGTTGCCTCCTTAGCCTCTGTCAGAACCCGGTCTTTCTCCCTCATCGTATCTTTGTTCAGTCGCGTCAGTTCCTGTTCCGCAACTGTTACTTGCTGTTCCCTTTTTTCCAAACTTGCAATTGATGTTGACAGCTTCTTTTCCAAAGCGTGATATTCAGCGATGCGTTTAGCGACGAGCGCTTCTCGTTCTCTGTCGCGCTTTTTAAATTCTTCTCCAAGGGTTTGCAAATGCTGTGCTTCCAGTTCTTTCAGTCGATTGGAAAAGGAATCCCTTTCCTGGGACTTCCATAGCTCAAGTTCAATAGCTGCTTTGTATTCGTTTGTTTCCCGCGGGTCTTCGACTGGGGGCTCAACTCGGCGAGGCTTAGGTTTTGGTTGATCGCTGCTGTCAGACCGAGTCGGTTGTTGCTGTTTTAAAACGGCCCGGTCCCGTACCTCACCCATGTCCTCCAAATTAGTCACTATATTCAGCTGGGCTACTTGACTACCTGAAGCAGACGCAACAGGTAGCGACGCACGGAAAGTCTGACGGTAACCAACGGGTGATCTTGCTGCTCCTGGCTCGAGAAGTATTGTGTCTTGATCTGCTTCCACAATCTTCGATAGGGCAAGGGTTGTAGTGCCAAGTTGAACATTGTCAGATTCCTTATCCTTGTGCCAAAGTTCCATCTCAATGGGTATTGTACGAAAGGTGCTCATTAGCAGTGGAATTGGACATGCAAAGTCGAAAGCACATGCAGAATGGGGAACAATTATCTCAGATTGATGTGTTACTTGAACAGGCGACGTCATGATTGGGGCATAGCTTCCAAAGAATGGGTAAGAATATTTAACAAAGATGTTGCAAGCATGGGGCAACTGCAGTTTACTGATAGTTTTAATATCCAAAGAAAATCTGAAATGGTGAGTTGGAGGTGGTATGTCGGTATGTGTTTCAGTTGTTGCTAAGCTGTTGGTTTGGTCAGCATGTAGTGGTTTAGTTGGCAACGGCTTAATTGGTGAGGGAGCTTTAACTTTCATAGGTTGTACCTCATCTTCAGAACTAAGACTTGTAGCATCATCTTCTGTATCCAGTGCCTTATGTCTGTTTTCTGATGATTTTAAAGGAATTTTAGTTGGGGTTGAGTGAACTAGTTTTGGTTGAGCAGATGTAGGCTTTTCATCACTGTCAGTGTCCCGCACTGGTTTGTCATTGGGAGCTGCCTCAAAATTTTCATCTATAACTTTTGGCTGGCCACTTTTTGGTGTGTGGTGCTCAACAGATTCCCTTCTTAGTGCCAATGAAACACTAACACGAGGTTGAATGGGTTCATGGTCAATTGGATTGTCTGGTGGGGTGAGGTGGTAGGTTCCATCAATGACAACAGTGTCATTGTTTAGCATGTTCACATGTTTTTTAGTAAACAAATTTACAAAAGGTGCTGATGCTGATCCCAGTAAATGGTCACCACAACACAAGTGAACCTTTAAGACAGAGTGTTTGTTGAAATATCCTTTAAGAAAATTAATTGTGCTGCAAATTCGAATCGATGCCCGCTCTGGAGTTATGTCTGGTGAGAGCAAATCAAAGAATGGATCATTGGTAATATCACTACCAAACAGTGAATAGTAAAAAAAGAAACCAGAGGTAAGAGCTGGCAAAGGTCTTTGTCCAGGTATAAGTTGTTCAAGGTTAAATGCTGATCCAACAGTTACGGCAAGAACAAACATTTCACAACTGGAACTTGCTGGTCCGATTTGAAAATACCCCCCTTCATCATTTAAAACCGCTTCAATTTCTCCACCTGCAACTGGAGGAACTGAACGTGGTGGTGCTTCTTGAGCTTTAAACCCATGCTTTTCTGATGCAGAGTCATCTTCCAGTACCATAGAGATTTTTACAGCAGGTTTCAGTTTTGAATATTTGCTGCTGAGTATATTATACCACTTTGCAGGTTGGGCTTTCAGTTGTGCTCCACGAAGATCAAGTAAAATATACCCAATGTGCTCACGGATATTTTTTACAGTGTCCACAGCATAACATTGCAGCTTTACAGGGGTTCTCTGCATGCGGTGTTGGTGCAATGATTTGCGATCCATTTCCCATGCAAGTTCTGTTGTAAAGTTGGGAATTTCATTGTGAGGCACAGGATCTGTGGCGAGCAGTTCTCCATCAAATTTGCATTCAATAAGAATGTTGTGCTTTGGCCTTGAGGGAAAATTTCTCCCTTCCAGCAAAGACACAACAACAAGATAACCCTCTTTTTGCATACTTAAGAGTCAACCACCTAAACACAAAACTAGTGTACTAGTGTACCCATGCAATACGCATATTGTACGTGTGTACAATGTGTGTCAAAACTTTTCCATTTTACAGCTTTATGTTTACTTTTACATTAAAAATGTTATTAAAACGTTATTCGGATAAAAAATATCTAGTTCGGTAAAATCTCAACTTAATCTACGAGCATACCACGCAATCACATTCCCTCCTCAACTTTTCATGCTTTTCAAACAGCCTAAACATTTATCTTTGCAAATTGTTTGAACACTAAACCGTTCCCACAGTTTTAAAGTCGATCAAGCGTAACCAGTTTCCAACCGCGGTTTATCAGAACTTAGCAAAACATTACAAATTAAAATTTAAAATTGTGTAATGTTCCTTAACTAGTCCAACTCAAATATTGAATCAATGATGAAAATAATTAGTAATATAACAAGCTGCTATTAGAACAAAACATTTTTTAACATTGTTCTTCTGATTGCTTTCTGCCGCTTTGGATGTGCTGTTTTAAAAATGGATGAGAGAAAGGGTTAGTGCCGAAAGTGCCTCTGTTTGTTTGTGTACACACTACACAGGTGTGCAAAATTGTGACAAAGCGGTAGCCGATAGTTAAGGATATGAATAGGCACTCCATTGATATAAAGAACAAACTAAGAAGTGGATTTATTATCACCAGTTTATGTCAGTGTATAGAGGAGTTGGTCATAAACAGCATTGACGCGCAGGCCTCATCAATTGAAATACATGCTGATTTGACAAACTACAACGTTCGAGTTACAGACAATGGACATGGTTTTAGCTACGAAAACTTGGCTGCGGCAGGTAATAAAAATGAATATTGGATTTATTTAATTGAAATCTGTAAATAATTTTGCTCACAGATAAGCTGCTGTTTGCTAATTTTGTTTGTTAAACTTGTAGGTACTCGGTACAACACCAATAAATGCACCAGCATGGACGATTTACACAAAGTAAAAAGTTTTGGCTTTCGGGGCGAAGCACTAAGCAGCATTGCCGAAATGTCGGGTGCGCTTAAAATATCAACGAGATGCAAGGGGCAGTATCAAAGCTACAGTAAAATTATTTCAAGCTCTGGCACGAAAAAAGATGTTGTAAATGTGGATGGTACATCTGCACACTGTGGCCACGGGTCCACGGTCGCTGTATTTGGTCTATTTTCCGAATGTTACGCACGCTATCGATCAACTAGTCGTGCAAGTGTTTTAAGCAGTCTGCAAGAAACCTTGTCTGTCATAGCAATTTCGCATTGCAATATTTTAATTTCACTATTAGATGCCACGGAAGGTCTTACATTTCAAGCCAAACAATGCCAAGATGTAAATTTGAGGTATATTTTGTTTGAAACGTGTCATGACTTTTTGTAGTTTGGTTTTGATTTTTGTCAACAATTTGGTTTTGCTTTTTGTCAACAGGCTTCGAAAAATATACGGTCGACAATTTCCCGAGCTAAAACGAGCAAACTTTTCTGATGGCAACCTTTCAATGACGGGATATTTTGGTTTCGTCTCCAGTCCTTCGCTATACCTTCAGCTTGTTTATGTAAATAAGCGACGTGTCGTAAAGGTAGTTAAGTTCGTTGTATATCTTGGTAATTTGTGTTGGATGATATTTTACTCAGGTTTTAATTCAGACGAAAATTCATAAAGCACTTCATTCGCTGACAAAAAGTTTTCAATACCATCAAGCAAACTGCCACACAACGAGTTATCCGGTTTACATTGTTTTTGTTCAGTGAGTACCAAATTCGGATCTTAAAAATTTAGAATACAGGAGTTTACATTTTCCATTGTTATGAAACAGATGTCCACCGAAGTGGTATGATATTTCTTTTGAACCAACAAAAGCAACAATTGAATTTACGGAATGGGACTTAGTTTTAAATGCTGTTGAAAAATTGCACAAACTGCTAAAATGTAGTGTTCCGTCACCAACGCCTCATCCCGAATCTAACGCATTCAAGGTTTGGACCGGGGCACTGTTTACCTTTTACCTAATATTTTGACATAAGTTTTGTAATACAACTTTGCCTACGTTTTAGCCCTAACGGTTAAGTTTACGTTTGCAAAAATAGGAAAAAGGAGTATTGTCGGAAAATATGGAGTTTGTCACGACAGAGAAACGTATTGAGAGTGCTGTGGAACTGACATTCTTGGCTGGGAGAAAAGCAGTGTCTTTACTTTCTCATCGCAGCGCTAATGACAAGCAAACAGAACCCAAACGCCCTATTTGTATGGAAAAGAATTTGCCTGATAAAGAAGTAGGTGTGTTGCGTACATTGGATGATTTCTTTTTAACTTCAAACGTTATGTTTACAATTTGTATTTTGTAGAATTTTATCAACCTTCAAACGACTGGATTAAACGGTTTGAACCAAGGTTTGGGAAAAATATTTATGTTAATGTCAAAACCGGACAGATTTTGTTTTCTCAACCATCCACAACAGTAGATTCCGGTTTACAAATCGCAGTTAGAGGTAACCGCCCAATTCGCCCTAACTTAATAGCCCAATTCAGTGTAGCCATTTTTCACAAACATGTTTAGAAAAACAGAGAAGTACAACGATGCGAGCTTGTGTGCCTGATTTTGTGCATCCGATGACGAAGTACAAAAAAACGTGTCGAGAAGAGATTGCGTCGTAAGATTTCAGCAGCGACTGTGAATGCAATGGCTATAAAATCTTAAAACCAACTTTTTCTAGGTGTAAATATGTTGAAAAGTTATCAAGTATGACATCAAGCATCGCGGGTAACACTTTTCAACCCCCTAAGCAGGTGGGGTACAGCAATCATTTTAAGCTGTTAATGATCATGTCGAATAATGTTTGTTTGATTTTTGTTTAGGCTGATGTGTTAGGATTTTTCCATGTTAGAAACAGTAGCGGAACTGGATTCAAACTCACAAAAGAGATGCTAAACGACATTCAAGTATGGTTTGATAAAAAACGATGTCTGGCAAAACATTTTTAAAATACCTACATAATTGGTTACAACAACAATAGGCGGTGCCCGCCTATTTTTTTAATGGCAAAACATAGCGTGCATCAAACTTTCAAAAGCAAAGAGCGCGTCAAATTCTGACCTTTCTAAGTTTTGAGTGACAAATGTCAATGATAATTAGGTGATTGGACAAGTAGACAACAAGTACATTGCATGCGTAGTGTCATGTCACGATTTGATCGGACGTGGTACACTGTTGATGTTCGATCAACACGCTGTCCATGAAAGGGTTAGACTTGAGCGACTAACAAGAAGTAAGTTATTGCTGGCCAGCAAAAGAAATAAAATAATCAACGCTGAGTTTCCAAATTATTTTAAATTTTTTACCATACAGGCGCATTCGAAACGGAAGGTGACTGTAAACTACTGGCTACTACCGTTTTGAACGAGGGATTGATCAGAGTAAAACTTAATAAAAGTGAGATACGAACATTGCAAATACACAGGGACAAACTGCAAAACGCTGGCCTTCGACTTTCTCTACAGGATGGTATTTGACAACCATGAATCGAATATACCGTGCATTTTGAACAATTACTGATCAATGCATTTGTTCAGATGAAGTGGTTATCGTCACATATCCTTCAGTTTTGCAAAACGAAAACGCTGGCAAGGAAACGTTCATGCAAGATTTAAACAGATACCTTTCGGAATGTTGCAAGGCAAGAAGTCGAGATTTACACTTTTTTAACGGCAAAGAGTTGAAGGATAAAATACAAAAAAATATGCGTTTATTACTGTGAGGCAAATGGATGTTCGACAAGAACAACATGCGGTTCAGCGTTTGTAAACCTAAGGAACCATTCGTGAGTTTCTTTGTTGGTCTTGAATATACTAGTTTGAGTTACAATGCACAAAAACCATTTGCAATTAAACATAACGCACGAAAATAACGTTTTTCCTGGGTTTAGCTATTGTCTTCGTCTGGAACTTTGTACAGTACCCTATCATCGGTTTTGTTCAACATCTTGTGTTCGAAAGCCTGTCACGGTAGGTTTTAACCAGTCTCGTGTTTGTTTGGTTGTAATGGCGCTGTTGTCAACATTTGGTTTAAAATGGTGTATTTCAGGAGCCATTAAATTTGGAGATTTGCTTACTGATGATCAATGCGAATGCTTGATGAAAGAACTTTCAACTTGCAAACTTCCATTTCAGTGTGCTCACGGACGTCCAAGTGTTTACCCTGTGCTAGATCTCGCCCAAATACTACCCTTGAAAAGCGAAAAAATGAATTTTAGTAAACTGAGAAAACGATTGTACGAGAGTTAACGCGTCGTTAATTCTCTCCAACCGTGTGTAAAATCGGGGAATTCCCCAACCAACTGCTCGTTGGACTGAAGCGTGCGTTTTTAAACGGTTTTGCTTTCTAACTTACAGTTGACACAAACGTAAGTTCCCATATGTAACATATGTTTCAAACCACTCTATTGATCTGTTTTTAAGGTAATTTATTGCAAGGCAAGCAGTTGGAGAAAATAATATTATGTGTGGAAAGTGGATGTGATGAGTTCCAAGATAAAATCCTGCTGATGTCTTTGCTTGCATTATTCAAACAAATGTCCTGTGCCCTGCTTTACCTGCTGTGTTTAGAATAAATTTTTAACCGTTTATACTTAACTGCTGTATCTATCCTCATGATTGTTTGCAAAGACAAAACTGGCTGGAATACCTTTCACAACTATGGCACACCAAGTGGACCTGTCTATTTCAACAGCTTTGTTATAACAATCTATTTGTCATGTGATACATACACTTGTTGAAGCACTTCAGTTCACCCTTTTTTGGCTACTTGTCCCTGCATCCATGAAACACCAGTCTTCTGTCCATTTTATTATTCAAGGATATTTTGTTTGGACGTTGCCATTGCCATAAGCTAGTTAAGAAATCCTTGCAGCACCAACATTTTTGTTTCTATTCAGCTTTTAACCTATCCTTTTCAGTTTATCTGTTAAACATGCATATTCATTTCCAACAGATTTAAATAAACAAATCAATCGAAAAGAATAACCGCTAATGCAGTTGCAACAAAAACGAGCATGTCTACTTTAAAAAAAGATAAAATGGATCAAGACAACAATCAACCAAGTAACAAAGAGGCAAACAGAGTTGGATTGGTGTGCATAGAATGTGAAACACCATGCTCAAAGTTGTACTCCCTTTTTCCAAACAGCACCAACCTTAGAATTGAACACTGCACAAAGTGTAAACAACCTGTTGACAAATACATTGAATATGATGTGACTCTCATTTTGCTTGACCTCATGCTTTTAAGCAAGCCAGTGTGGCGACACACCCTGTTTAATCAAAATATGGGGTACTTGCATTTGAAACTGGCTGCTGTATGTTTGTTTTGCGATGGTTATATGAAATGGATGGTGTCTCCTGTAAAGAATGACAATTTTGATATGAAACAGGATGTGGTCTTTCAAGCTGCAAAACAAGTGGAGTTGTATGTCATGACATTAGTATCTGCCGTACAACTGTTAATGTTCCTTACGATCACTGTGATTTTCTGCAAAATTTTGGAACTAATTTTAGGTAGTCGGTTTGCAAGAAAACATATTAACAGTAACTCAATTTGCAGGTGTTTGCTGCTAGCCAATTGTGGAAAGCTGTTGTTTATTCCAGCTATAGTTTGGACACAAAATGAAAGTGATTTCTATTTGCAAATAATCCTGTATTATATTTTTGTTTGTAGTGCTGTTGCATTAAGTACTCTAATTGATTGTGAAAGTTTTGTAGCTTTGTGTGTGATTTTATTAGCTCACTTCACAAGTAATTTATTTTCTATGCCAATTACCAAATGGATAAATTCATTAAGTTTGCACTGAGACCACGTCTACTGTTTGTTTCTTTACAGTTTTACACTTTTACACATTCGTTTTTTATTTGTTTGTTGATCTTGGTCTATAGGTTGTGAACAGGTTTCAAACAATTTGGTTAATACTTTACTGAGATGTAGATGTCTAGTGACATTAGGAAGGCCAAGTTTAAGTTTTCAAAACCAGCTGTGAAGCAATTAGTTTATGTTTAATCGTGTGTCATTGGCACAGAGAGAAAATTTACCAAGAGGGGACAAATCCTAATACATTCATTTTCTCCGTATTGAGTAATTTTGATAGAACGTAATAATGAAGCACAGTTTGGGGAATTCCGGGGGGGGGGGGGTTAAATACCCTCTTTTGCCCATGCCGTGAGTCACATCAGTGAAATACTTCGACATTTTTTCCCGGTAAGCATGAACCAAAACTTTCTTTGAAAAGCAACAAAACAATGGTTTGACGGCCTACTACAAACTAGCCTGTGGTCACTATGGGCGCCACCACGGAATTCCGAAAAAGGTACTTTATGAATTATATAAGTTCTATGAACAAAATCTATTATTGAGTCAAAAGTATGCATGTATTGATGTTTGCCCCTTTTTGGAAAATTTTCTGCCGGCGCCCATATTGGTCACTATACCCAGGGTGATATTACACAGGTAGGTTTAACAGCTATACATGACAGTTAGTTTTTTATATTTTTATCCAGTTCTATCGTAAAAGAGACGACTCTCGTAATATGTTTTACAAGTTTACCTAATGTTACAGGTAGTCCTGTGAAAAGTACATGTACTGTACACACATTCTCCTTGATCCATTTGCAGTAAAGAACATGATAGGTATTCGTTTCACAGAACCTGAAATCCATACTGCTCGAGTAAAGCAAGATGAAGCCAGGTTCCTAGTACAGGTAGGGCGATAAGAGCAGGACCGCAGCACGGTTGTTCAAATAACACATAACCATTTCGTATTAACATTCAACCGAACCAACACCGCTTTGTGACTATCCAATATTTCGCAGGCAAAGTTGTTGTGTAATGTCAGGTTGCAGTTTTGCAGTTTGTATACCATAACAGAAGCTGTAAAACCGATGATCAATAAGCAAAGACGCAGAGAGCCATGTGGTACAGAGTATCTGATCTGAGGACTATATACAGAGATACAGAGTTGCCTGATGTGACACGTCATACCAGTCGAATACAAGGAAGCTTTACAAAAATTTTTCCATGGTGTTAATTTCATCGTGTGCGACGTTTGCGAATTTGTTACGAAGTATTTAAACCCTTTCTTAACACAAAGGAAAACACTGTTTACACAAAACATCGAGATGAGTACAAATTCGAGTGCGACATCGCCCTAAATCAAACGCGTGATTTTCTTTACCTATTCGCATTTCTAATCAATTGAAGTGACGCAAGTTAATTAGTTAATGATTTAACTTTGCTTGTTTTCGCATACCTTTGGCAGTTTCGACCTACAGGTGAACGGCCGACAGTACTGTTGCAACATTTTGACCTAGCTTTCTTGATATAGTTGTGTATAATGATTTTGTTAACATGGTTTACATAGGACAAGGCCTGGTGATTTAACGATATACGTACGTCAATACAAAGCATAGGTTTTCGGGCCACGCCCGATGCTCGGATGCTCGAAGCATAAAAACAAGATGAGTCGACATAAGGCATCAAAACTCACCAAAGCGTGTTTGATAGGGTCACAAACAAGCTAAACATTTAGCACTTTGCTACCGGGTTAAAGTAAGGTCAAGGACATCAAGAGTAACTTTAACTTAGCAATAATCAGTTATCGGAAGTTTAGGTCGAGTTTATGTCGCCTGATGCCACAGGTGGTTATGTGTCCGACAAAGATGGTAAATGGATCAAGGTTGACAGTAAATAGCCAACCTGCACATATTTGATCTCGGTGCAAAAATTGTATTTGACTGAAAAGCCAGTGGTTATGTGGTCTATTTGTTTGTGCCGAGGGTCGCCCCACAGCCTAGGTCAAGAACAATTTGGATTGCGTAAGTTCTTTCCGCAACAGCTTGTTTTTGTATACATAGCAGCGTATTAAGTTACATTAAAAACCGCTTTAATAATTTTACCATATATGAACAAATTAATTACGTGCAGCTTTTGCTCAGAATTCCGTTTTCTCTTTTTTCTGGTTTATACTTCGTGCCCGGAGTGACGTATATGAGGTGGTGTAAATTCCGGACGATGTATACGAGTACATAAATCTCTTCCACACAAAGCAAATATTGGGCAGAAAACAGCACCGAAAACTTTCGAAACGGTCTATATTGCATTTAAGAAAGGTGAAAAGTTTGTTTTGCACAATAACATTGTAAGTTTAACGCAAAACCTGGCCTTTCGCGCGGGCGCACGATTTTAATGTATTTAACGGTTGAACAGGAGGCCATATGCAACTAATCCGATGCATCATGCTGTTGGCAACTCGTTAATTTACACCGGATTTTACTCAGTTTATAAGGTAAATGTCAGATTCACGCAAATATGCAAACACCTCGAGGTAATTTTGCTGTGAATAATCGACTGCGTTGTCCACAGGAGAACTCGCTTTTCGAGGAAATCAAACTTCGTTTCCAAGGATTTCCTTTAATATTTTGAAAGAAATTTCGTGGGTGGATTGACTTCACGCTTTTACCGCGAGCTCTGGTTGTGGTTCCTTTGAAAGAACTGATTTTATTTAATCATTTAGTCATTTAGTTTTATCAAATATCTGCAACGACCAGACCAACCACAAAATATTGTAAACATAAGTAATCATGTTGAAAGTTGAAAAGAGCATTTAATTGGTTCTACAGCATTTATTTTTTCAATAAAGTTTGGCGCTCTTGGTCTTCCGTGTATAAAACGAATTTTTGTCACGTCACCAAACTCGTTTTTTCTCATTCGCTGCAGTATATAATCAACATTACTTAAAACAACGGCGCATACTACTTGTGAAGGATACCTTAAAATATGTTTATTCATCGGCTACACTAATTAGGAATGCAAATCCAAAACCACCGAAATGTCTTTGGCTTCTTCAACCAGCGTATTAATAACAGCATCGTTACTACGTTTTTTCATGTTGCAGTAAACACGGTTTGAAAAGGAAGTCGGTACAGCGTACGCGGTTTGATGTGGTCGGGTTATCCTGTCAAAACGGACATTTTATAATGAGGAACACATAGGTTTAAATGGTGAGAACCGGTGTCGGGGCAAAACAGCATGTAAAAACAGAAAAACAACAACGCAATTTACAGGACCATAAAACCATATGGTCATGTAGTACAGTTTAGAGAGCGATTTGTAATCGTAAAAGCAAGTCTAGCCAAGCGGCAAGCGCTGTTTTTAAAAATATGATTTAAAGTTAGCTAACCTGTGTTTGTTATTGGCAACTTGCGTGGTCGACATAATGGCGTTCGACTGCTAGAGCATGATGAACTATCCGTTGTCAAAATAGTTGTTTCAAGCTGTTAGTAGAAATACTATACTAAGCGGTTCACCCCTAATGGCGTGGTTGCACAGTTCTACTTGGCTACGTTTTATCTGTCGTAACCGTGAAGGCACCAAACCAGTCCGTCGCTTAGAAACCACTGACAACGAAACTCCGGCACCAAATTACAGAATATAAGTTCAAGTGGCGAGGAGAGCACTCTGTGTGGCAAGCCTTAAATTAATTTGTCCCACGAAAAAAAGTTTGGTGTTTTGCGGTGCATAAATTACAACCTTCAAACACCAAGCATACAAGCTCAGGCGACTGTCATGTAATTGTTGCTTTTGACATGTGTTTTAGATTTGCTGAAAGCGTTTACTGGCAGTTGTTCTAAATGCGACAGCATGATATTAGAAAATACAATTTCGTCAAAAGCAAAAAAGAGTTCAACCTTTGTGGTTTATATTAGACAGGCAACCTAAGTGTTTAGGGTTTACACTGCAGAAGTGAACAGGATAATTTTCGATGCTCTGATATAACATTTGGACAGGCACAACATACAAATATGTTTTAAGAAATATTTGATATGCTGCTGTCTCGTTTTTTTACACAACCACGGTCACTTGCGTAGTGCAATAATATTAGAAAAGTCCTAAAACTTCCTTGCTGAAGTACGTTGAAGGGCTCTCACCCTTGTAAGTGCTTGGTTTGTGCCATGTTCTGTTGTTCCGGTAGTAGCACGTTAACATGATTTAGTAATAATTTCCAAAGTCATTCCGTGGCATACATTACATGTCTACAGTATTTTTTACAGAAACAAAATTGTATTAAAACTTCTGTGTCTTTTCAAAAAGCTGTCATCTTTTGAAGCCTGAGTTATCTGCTAAAGTAGATTAAGGTAAGTTGAAGTTATAGGTATAAAAATGATTTGATGTAAAACACTACCATGGCACAAAACACCAAATTTATAATATTTATTCAATGTCCAAATCTTTGTGAAACTGGTATTAGCGGAACATACACAGCTCTGGAGGTATGTGAGTCACGTAATATTCGACGTAGGCAGGGGTGTAGCCGAGGAGGGGCCAATAGGCTATATCCCCCAAATTTTGAAATTGTAGGTTAAGGTGGACTACTCCCGGTTATTGCCCACCTTTTCAAAATTTTGGGCTGGCTACGCTATCGGACACAGGTGAACGCAATGTCTCCTTATCATATTACTCAATATACTTGACGCAATCGTGGGCCACACGATGCTTTCCGGGTATTTGTGCCACAAGCTTTATAATCGCTATCTGCCCCGATTTCGCCGCGACCGTATCACATATCTTGTTTGGCAAGACGAGAAGTCCAAACGAGTTTCGTGCGTTGTTTACACCCGACACAACTTTGCGAATTCTGATCTGTAAACGAGATACCATTAGCGCAAGGGACAACAAACTGTCCTGAGTCTTCGAGGGCGTTTCCGAATCCCAGTCACGTGACTTGTTAGGTGTAGGGTTTGCTCGTAAGCGCATGATAAAAAACACTTAGAGTAACCGCTCGACAATACTGGCTGTTGTGTTCACCTTCATCTTTTCAAATCAATGCTAACGTGGAGTACAAAATGTCAGTTTATTAACAACCTAAAATGTTTGTTCTTGGAGTGATTATGCAGCGGGGCCTTACATGGGGCAATAAATTACGTACATCGCTTTGTAGTCTTGAGCTTGTTAGTGTCGGAACCAATGGGGTCTTTGTAAGTTTGGAGACTTTGGTTTACAACCCTGCCAATCATAAAACCGAACAAACATATTTCCTTGCAAATAATAGCGAACCGCAAAAATTAATCATTGACCAACTGAACGCAGTTCTGGACAAAAACGTTCCTCTGGGAAAAGATTTTAGCTGCTTGCTCTGAGCGTGTAGACTTAATCCTATTTTCGTGACAAGTTTCCGGAAATTGCATTTAATTCCAAGTCATTAAAATTTGGCCGAATAGTTTTAATGCAGCAAGTTACATGATTATACGTGTCAGCGTAATAACTGCGAACTTCTGTGGTTTTCCGTTATGAAATGTAAAAGCCCTATGTGTGCAGCCTGTGACGTCATTGACAACCATAACTTTGATGACAAGTCGTAACATGCTCCGTCGTTTTTGAACTTGCAAACTGTGCTAACTCAATGGCTCACTCACCAGCAGACAACTGGACATTGTCCGAAACTTGTTGTTGTCGTGACGTATGCTGCATAAAGTTGCTTTGTTCAGCTTCGATCGTGTTGATACGGTCAATTAGCTTTAGTGCGGGCACGTAATTGTGGTCAAATTCGCCGAGCGAACGTCAGGAGTTCAGTTTCTGCCATAGTTTTCAGAGTCAGCACCTGTATATAAACTGTTTGTAATTTTAAATGTGTTTTGTGTTTAACTTTGTATTCTTGATCATTGCAGGTTTTGAAACGTTCATGGTTCACAAGCAAACTGAAAAATCTGTCAAATCAAGTCAAAACATTGATAGCAGCTGTGGATTTAACCTGGGTGAATTATTTTGACTCCCGGCAACATTTGGTAAGTTAAAACTCAAGATTGTTCACAATAGTTTATCAGTTAACGGCCGACATGGGTTTTACTTTGAAAAGACTGTTCTTTCCATTTATGTGGAGAGGGTTTGTTAAAGACTGATCAATATAAAAGAGTTGATTGTTCAGCTTAAGGATGAAGACAGCGTATAACTTGTAAGGTAAACACATTTAGGTAGCTTTCGCCCCTATGTCGAATTTACTTTATTAACACTAGGTTTTCATCCAGGATTATGAAAGTTCACTTCTCAGCAAACAACCCTGAGTCACGTTAGCGCGTCACACTAAACATACAGTCTTCTTTGTTCCAACTTCACTGGTAAACGAATTTCCTCTCCTTCCTTCGTTTGTTTGTCATCGAACGAAACTACGCACTGCACAAGGCTTTTTATTCGCGTAATCGGCATGGCACTCGGCACTGACGCTAGGAATGACGTTAGGTTATAATCGGATTTGGTATATCCAGATTTGACTGGGTCGTTTGTACATATTGGCCTCTGAATGACCAAGTTCGCGAAAGGTAACTACTGAAATTAAACGCGCGTCGTGACCCAAGGGGTATTCGGTGTTTGGAGGAAAGGACGCGCGTCCGCCCGTCGCTAAACCGCGTCGCGACGATATTGGCATGTCGACTGTCGTTTCGACGAAGCGCTTTCACTTCGCGGAAGGTTTCGACTCACCGAAATCCCCAAAAGCCTCGCCGAAAAATAAATACGCTGTCACCTGTGCTCCAGGCTCACGAGTCAACTCTGATCAACAGCGGCGAACAAATAAGCAAACGCGAGTGCGGAAGCAAGATCGCCATGCCCAGATTATTTTACTTCAGGGTATACAAGCTTTTTAAGGGTTTGTCGCGTGTCAGTCAATGTAGCGTCAACCAGTACTCTGAAAAGCGTGAAAGTGGCGTGTCGTGGTGGTAGTACAGCGGGCAGAGGCTGAACCAAAGCGAAACCCGCAGCTATGTAGGATGTGTACTGTCACCAAACCAAGTCCGCAGATAATAAGCCACACGTTGAAGTTATCGGTCGTAAAAGATCGAAAAACGGTTTAATCGAAGCATGTAATTTTTATTGATCGGCCCTTATATGTAAAAACAAGAAAAACCTGTTTGGTATATGTACTCTGAATCACACTGTGCCAACAGAGTTTACAAAAGCAAATATTCATGTGGTAAAACGACTTTGTATCCAATCACGACCGTACCTTTGGAAATTATTCCTTTGCTTCACAAAAGTAACATTTTCACTTGTAATCGTTAGTTCGGCAGATGAATCAACAACATTCAGTCTCTTCAACCTTTAATATGCCTTAAAAATTTACTGCGTGTCCTGCAAAATGTTACTACAATAAACGGCCCTTTGTCTTCCACGGTCTTTGTAAAGATTTTACCGACGTTTTATTTTGCGTCAAAGCCTGTGTTACACCACAAACAACGGGTAAAGTCACCAACACCTCGGTGAAGAGCTCATGAGCAAATGCGTGCTCTCTGGCCTTAGTGGAAAGTTGTGTCGCGGGTGGACGGATGTAATCTCCTTCCCACGGCTTCCACTGAACTACGGGTCGACTCTCTTGTCTCGCCTCGAAATGGCAACCCGAGTAGATGTTTGTGGTGGGCCGGCGTGTAGTTTGCGTGCAAAGGTAAACGCAACGCGTGGAATATTTTTAAAGAAACTCCATACACCGCAATCGTTCGCCTTGGATAAAGCATCGATTGTGTACGATGTTTGACATTTTTGGAAAGATTTAGATTTTTAAACAAAAATAGTTTTTAAAAATGCATTTTCGCAACACGTTCATTTTTACTTTTCATGCCTCATCAAAGTAGAGCATGCTACCAATTTAGCCGAAGTGCTTGCCCAGATATTTACTTTATTCCGTTGTGTAACTGATTAAATAGTTACCTTCACCAGTACAAACCGCATCAAACCGGATTTATCAGTCATTATTTACACAGTCATTACTTGCCAAGCTGTATAAACCGACATTGTTTGTTCAAGTGTAACATTTCTAGACATAAATCGTTCACCAAAATTGATTTACGTGGATGTGACAGGCGCACAAAAATAACCATTTCATGTTTTGGTTTGTATTTGTACAACATACCTTACACACAAAAAGGGGTTTTTGGTTTTACCTGCGTCAAACAGTGACGAATTGTTTACTGGATTAAAGATGTTTCAAACGGTTTGCTTTAACATTTTGGACGCTATCGAGGTTTTATCGTGCGTGTCAACTACCTTGACCTTTGACAACGCTGCGTAGCTTTGCGTCAAAACAGTTAATAAGGTGCGTTCACACAATTTAAAGCCATTTTTGTCGTTTGTTGTGTGTAAACAGCAGTTAAGTATATTAGCTATTTTTGCCTCTGGCTGCGGAATCGTCGGTCTTCGCCGCGCGTACTTGTTCGTCCGCTATTAATAGCGGCAGCGTGACTTTAACGAAAGGTAATCGCCGGCGATCGCACAGCGCCATGCGCAGTGAGATTACATCTAATCTGGCGATGGGCAAATGCGGCAAAAACACGACCGGGTCGTTTCTTCCTCTGGCACTTTTTTCGCTTTTTCGGGACCGTTGTTCCTCATAAAGGGCGGAAGTGGCAGTTGCGCGAGTATTCCATGTCGTTCTTGCCTGTGTTACAGCAGCGCAAGTTTATCTACAGTACCGTGGTGTGGAATAATATTGCGTGTCACTAAGACTATAGGGATAAGAACATTAAGACCTTAAATGACAAAGTTGCGAGGCATCGAGAGGCGTCGACAGCACCAATACAAAGAGGAAATGCGTGCGCGCGTTGAGGAAGCAGCAATCACTCAATAACTGCGTACAGCTGTATGCTGTTATTTTCAGTTGACGCAAGTAGCCAGCATGTTCTGCGTCAGATAGGGTTGTAAAACCAAATTACAGACGATCTGCATCGTTGATCGAGGCGCAAATTGGCTCAGCGTGGCGAGCAAGTTAACAAGTTCCCGACAGATTTAGCTGACCACGACATGCAGGCGTAGCAGGATGGAATGCGAAGCCACTTGTAATCTTCCACACAATGTAAAATCTGTCTAAATCAGCGTGCAGTAGTGATGTAATACTTTGCTGCAGGCAGTGCCTTCAGGGAAGTTTAAAACCTTTAAATAGGAACACCTAAAAATGACTCGTAACTTGCAATTGAGGCGCCTGCGTGTGTGGTGGTTCCAGTGAAACTGCTCATTCAAACACGTTGAGTGGAATTTCCAGTGAATCACTGACGATTGTTTATGACGAGAACATTTAGCGCGCTCGGTGGTCGTCCGTTAAGCCCGGGGCAAAATGTTACAGCAGTTAGCTGTTTATCGTCAGGTGTGAAATCCGATTACAGCTTCTTGCAGCTCATTTGTGGACAAATTATGATTTTTACCGGATTTTGAAAACTTTTTTAAAACACCCCTACAAACGCTATACTACTTTCTGGCTTCCTAAGCAGTACCCATACTAAGCAACCACTTCGACTGTAACGATTATCGTGTTTTTCTAGCAAATGCTAAATATAACAAGCTAAAACAAGATAGTCATAATCTTATAACGATGGCGTACGTAGATCGCCTGGAAAGCGAGAGCTCCTACCTCAACCTTGCAAGCGTCGGTGACTCAGACGACGGCTGCTCTCGTGTGAACGGAATCGACCAAAACAATAACGACGAAGCAAACCGCAGTCCCCACATCACCTTCAAGCCTCCAGGATTCTACCGTTCAGTTTCGACATCCGCAGCTTATCGCCTGCACCGAGACGCCCGTCCTTTGGAGGACTATGCAAGGAACGGCATCTTCTTTCAACAGCAACGCCGCCGCCTCAGAATGTCCCAAACCGAAATGAAGATCCTGAGTGGACGCACCGTCGACCTCTCAACCATCGCCGACTCGCGAAACGACGTCTTTCTGCCCAGCTCTGATGTGTACCTGGAGCGCAAGAGCGATTCCTCTGATGCGAACGACAACACAGATGCAAGTTCGTACGCGGGATCGTTTTGCGGCGAACCGAGCTCACCTTGCGACTCGAGCAACGACGAGACTGACGGGGAAGATTCGAACGACTCAACCCAGATGATCCGCTCATCGCGGGAGAACACAGCGTCCGGTTACAATATCAATTCGAACAATAACAACAAGAAAAAGCCACGGCTTTCCCAAAGCGGCACCCCGCGCTCTGTGAACTTCCGGATTCAGTCGCCACAGCGACGGGTGCGGAAGAATTACCGTGTTTCGAATTCGAGCTTAAACGACTGCCGTCGACCGCATCACCACAGCTTACAGATATCCTCTGTTCGGGCTGCGTCGACTTGCGACTGCTCGAATTGTCTGGTCGAGTACAACCACCGCCTTATTGACACCGATGGATCGTCCAACATACAGATTAAGGTACACATCAGTCTATTTTGGGCTTGTTAGTTGCATGACATCAGTCTGTTGAAAGGACTTAATCCGTTAAGCGTTCGATTCGATTTCTCATACCCTATTTAACAAACCCCCCTTCTTAGGACGTGAACGGCAAAATAGACATGTACAGCCGATACTTCAATGACATTTTCACCACTTTCCTTGACTCCAGTTGGTCGTGGATCCTCTTTATCACTCTTGTGGTATACCTCGGCCACTGGATCATATTTGGCGCATTGTACTGGATATTCGCAATCGCCAACGACGATTACGCAAAGATGTATGGCCCCGCAGCCGTCAACGCATCAGCGAACGCCACGGAGGGAGACCCATGCGTTTTTCAGGTGTATGACTTTGTATCAGCTTTCCTGTTTTCCATGGAATCCGAAACCACAATTGGTGAGCACCGAACATGTTGCAATGGGTTAAGCGAATAAATTCCTGCCCTGTGTATTATTAAAACTCGTCATACTAAGTAATGGGCATACGGTTAATATTTAAAATCTTTAATTTGCTTTGTTGTCTAGACGATTTGAAGTGTCAATTCCTTATTATTTTCTAAAATTTGCGATAAATTTTTCTCATAACAAATGGTCGATTTTTTGCAGGCTACGGTTCCAGGAGTATCACATCGGAATGTCCAGTAGCTGTTGCCTGCCTAACCATCCAATGCATCATATCCGGGATTTTCGACACGTGGATCATTGGGTTGTGTTACGCGCGGATGGCACGGCCCGACTCCCGCTCGAAGACTGTTCTATTTGCCTCAAAGGCTGTAATATGCAAACGAGACGGAAAACGGTAGGTGGCAGTGAAGGGTGACATCAAGACATTGCGCGTTGATTTGTTTATAACTGTATGCGTTTTTTCCTTGTACAGATGCTTGCTTGTTCGTGTTGCCAACTTGAGGAAGAGCTTGCTGGTTGCGGTAACGGTGCGGGCAAAAATGATCGCTTGTCGCGGTAAGTTTCGATTTCATTGGAATTTTACATTTGCAAGCATAATAAAACTTTACGATCTGTCAGAATTATGCGAAATATCCAAAAATGTAACTTCAGATACGTTTGTTCGTACAGCCGCTGAAACGAAAGAAAAGAGAGCTGGACTCGATCTAATGTTGGAACATCACAACGTTAAATTTAAGAACTCGACATCAGCTTTTCTGACCGCCCCAGTCGAATATTGTCATGTCATTGATAAATCAAGTCCACTATATGGTAAGTCCAACACGTGGTTTCAAAACAAAATGGTTGTTCACAGCTTTGGTATTTAACAAACAGACTGAGCATTTTTGCGTGCGTGATTCAATACCAACGAATATTTACATTCGGTATAGCCCGCGGTCATGACCAATTAAAGTCATGTTAGTGTACAGCGAAATTCTGACTTGCCCTTCTCCTTGCAGGCATTCGAGCGGACAAGTTTAACCGCGCGAGCAACAACTACTTCGAGATCGTCTTCATTCTTACCGGAACCCTAGAGTCAACCGGTCTTACCATGCAAGCGCAGACTTCTTACCTCAGCAGGGAAATATTTTATGGCCACAGGTAAATTTGGTTTGTTGTGGCACCTTTGAAACCTTTCATCTTCACGTGTTGTAAATGCGAAAGGCTCATGTTGTGCTGGTTTTTTTTTTGTCGGGGTCTGGAATGCCTATGGACATGATCGATAGTGGCAGGGTAGATGCGATCACCGTGAATGCATTTCAATAATATCGATGCATGTCATCAAAAATATCTGTTTATTTTTGCTGTCACGATTTCTTTCCACGGTTGCGGCGTCCCGTAGGTCAAACTTTTAGCAGCAAACCTAACAGCCGACCTTACCTTTTCATAGGTACGCACCTGTGGTAACCAAACGAATCGACAAAGGAAGATACGATGTTAATTTCAAGAAGTTTCACGATGTGGTGGCTGAGCCGCTCTCCGTGCATCAGTCATCACGGTCAAAGGATCACAAGAGGACGTTGGATGAACGCCGTGGCACTGTGACAACCTTGGTGGAAGAAACGGAAGAAGATGTTCTCTCCACAAGCGATGAAGTTTTTACGAGCGCTGAGAGGGTCGCAGCTTCTAATTCATGGGTTTAACTCTTCTTTGTGTCAGTTTTTTAATGTTCTACTTTACTTTTCTTCCTTAATTTATTTCACTTTTCTTGAACCATTAATTTGTCGGCTTTTTTTCTTTTACGTACGAATGATTACATAACGGTGCAAAGTAATTTAATATAGATCAAGTCTTGCGGGTATTTTTCATGTCGTCTGCAGTTGCATTCCCCCGCAGATATTTTTATCAATACAATCATGCGGGAGAAAAATCGTTTTCGATAAGTTGCAAGTTAATTTCGATGTTTTTGTAATTATATCACGTGTGTTTATCTTTAATTTATTTTAATTTACCATTCCCAGTGAAACGTGTCAATGTTCCAAGGTGCCTTCAATGACCGTAGTATCTACGCGCCCAGTGTTATTTATTTTCTTCGTCGCTTTGCTTGTACTTACGCACCTGTGTAACGCGCGTGTAATTTTTTCCACGAACATTACGTCAAGGTACAAACTTTGTCGCAAATTTCCAACTCATGCAATGACACCCCTTTTTCTCTGAACCATGCTGTTACCATGTTCCTTAAACACCATGAGGTTCGCCATAATAACAGGGCGAGCGCATCTTGAAAATCTCACTTTACCAAAGAGCATCCGATTTTTATCATCATACCCGCATGTTCTACTTAAAGCGTGCGGCCCCTTATTGAGTTTCCGTTTGCGTTTGTCACGCACTTATTCGTTCCTCGTGGAGCTTGTGGTCGCCCCAGCCCTACAACGTCGATATATATCCACGATTCGAGGCAATACTCGGAGACAACGTGTTGCCCTGATGACACAGATCAGTGACTGCTGTGTCAACATGTCGTACGCTGTTCCTTGCGTCGTTACGATTCAATTTGAAACATGGCTGTTTGTCTGTGGCGCCTTTGTCACCTTGCTATGCAATTTGTTTGTCGAATGAGTATTTGCGCAATCAAATAAATCAAAACTCGCCAATAAAGATGTTTGATTTTACCAACCAGTTGTGTTGTATCTTTTTGCTCGCCCCCCATGACCTAGATAAACAAGTCTGATTGACACAATTACGGACAGTTATCCCAATAGTAATGTTTTGCAGGTTATTGTTGTGGCAAAACATAGTAATTTGTACTCTGGTTTGAAATACATTAGGTTTTATGCATTGGTATAAATAGGTCTAAATAACGTTTAGACGAAAAATCGTAATGTTAGGATTTTTTTGGACAAACCTTCTGTTTAGTCTAAATCTTGCATAGCCTCTGAAACTCGACCTCAGTTTGCATCGAATTCAAGTGTACATTTGTACTTTAATAAATAAGGCATGCACAACCTATTTTAGCTCTGAAAATAAACAACCTGTTGGATCAGCTAAGCAGTTTGCGCAGGTGTGCTTTTGCACGATCGCGAAAACAAACGATGCTTCAAGTTCTCTTTAAACAAAAGCGCTCGCGAATGACGTAACGCGCTGACTCAGTCCCAACGGCCACATCAACAGTAAATGCATTCGATTTAATCGTAAGGTGAATACAGGTCGGGAGAGGCAAACAGCGATTACTGTAAACGTGACTGGGTGAACGTAAACATCACTGAAAGCCAAACAGCCATGTCGGTAAATCACCAGAAACCTTCTCGCCATATTTTCGCCAGGTATGTTTCATCGTCGGCTTCGTCACTGTCTATTTCTTCGTCATCGTGATGTCGCACTGTTGGAATTACGCGTGTCGGCGTACGATTCTCCGCTTGTTTTGGACCAACTGTGCGGGATACACGCGAAATGGGTTTTACCAATCGCCACTGAAGATTTCCAAAAGTGCTTTGATGTCGCATCGACGGTGTCTGGACAGACCCAACTTTCGATGATTTTTTCGCCTTTGTGCTTGGCCCAGCTTTCGCGTGTCCGTGTTTTTCTCTCATCACGTGTCCGGGGAGTTCCCGTCTTTTAGTTGCTTTTTTCGTTCGCTTTTGCCCAGCCAGTGGTGTGCCGACTCGTTTGGGCAGTTGCAGACGTTGATTCCGCATTTGTACGTTTCGTGGCCTCATTCGAATCCGTTCAAACGTTTCCTGTTCGCGCTGACGCTCCTCCAGTTCCTTTTGCATCTGGCTTTCCAGTTTCATTTCCTTGCGCTTACGTCGCAGGATGCTGGCAAATGTGGAAGTTTCGGGAAGCCTTAGACCCGTTATGTGGTACACGAGACCGCGGGATGTGTACAGCGGTGTCGTCACTCCGTCGTTTCTCGTAACGTCCTCGAAGAAGCAAATCGAAATCGTATCCAATACCGTTACCATTACGTTGAGACAAATATCGCACACCATGTAGGAGATAAACATAGTAGTCGCGAATGGGAATAACTTCACGTACAATGGTGTGTGCATTGATATCGCCAGAAAAATGCTGAGCGTGACACAAACCAGGCACGATGAAAGGATTTGGATCGAGGACCTCGCTGCATATGTAGAGCTGCGCAATACATGGACAAGACCCTCTTCTACGAATCTGAGAGCATGAGAAGACTGCAGTTTTTGGTTGGTAAACTGTTGGTTGATCGTGCATCTACGATTCCAGGAAAAGTCGTCGCGAAAGTTGCACAGACATGTTGTTCGGAGATAACCGTAAACCCCTAGTGACGCCTGCGCATAAGGAGAAAGACAACATTTCCACGTGGAGGCGACCTGTTGGTCATTAACGATGATCTCGTCGTTGGTACTATCAATCTTGTTGCTCTTTCCCTTGCGTAGGCAAATGGTCCTAAGAAACCAACTATTGAAGGCACAGGTCACCACACTCCCCATGTTGTACTGCAGGAAAAGGCGAAGGGAACTCGTTATGGGATGAAGGACCCGATTTTTCTTCTTTGCAAAGTACCATTGCGCGACTGCTCCGGCAACAGTGACTTGCTGGCCGGTTT
The DNA here is from genome assembly GCA_008931825.1 of Phallusia fumigata. Lineage (NCBI taxonomy): Eukaryota > Metazoa > Chordata > Ascidiacea > Phlebobranchia > Ascidiidae > Phallusia > Phallusia fumigata. The sequence continues at coordinate 29,355 of QXVZ01032469.1, forward strand.
TCAAAATGTTTAGGAACCAAATGTAAACGGTAATTGTCCCGATCAGACCGATTACTTCGGAAATTGTTATTGATTGTGTAACGTATTCGACCAGGCCGCTTTCTGCAACTTTAAGCGAATGACAATTTAAAAGATAGAGACCAACCGAAAGAAAATATATGGAGCACAACACAGCTACAAAAAGAGTGCATAGCGGTACACTTAGTAGTTTGGGTAAACTATGCAAACATCTTGACATCTCAACCATCAATCCTCTGGCTCCAAATGAGTAACGTCGATATAACCACCATTTTTGAAGCGCAACGACAGCAAGCAGTACGGTCACTGCAGATAATAATATGCATAAAAATTTGCTGTCGTT
>QXVZ01032484.1:0-15179 GCA_008931825.1 Phallusia fumigata
CATTGTGAAGTTGGGTTGCTTAGTAACAAGCCGAACATAAGCTTGATCGAGATAAGCCAACGAGCTTGCGGGAGTGTGATATGCTTGGTCGTTGAACCAAGCCATGTTCTTTGATGTATTGGTTTCTGCACAATAAAACTGCAAGTCTAACACCAGCACAAAACAAGCAACAATGAATTCAGACCTTTATGAGTCATTCCCATTCACACAACAAAGTAAAATTTAACCAATGCCAATCTACCCTGATTCATTCATATACTGTAAAACCAACAACCACAACATCTGGTCTATCCATTATATAATTTTACCTGTTTTTTTGCCCTAAGAGAAATACAAAATAACTACAGTGGGATTGGAATTCACAACCTTACGGATCTAAAAAAAATGCTGTGCAGTATCAAGTTGTCATGTTCAAAGTACATACCTGGATCAGAATGGAATGATGCAGATATTAGATTGTCCGAATTAAAGTCGCCACCTTCATTGTAGTATTTGTCTGATAACCATTGTTCCAAATTTCCGTCTGTGATTTCTGACACAGCTTCCAAAGATCCTAACATTTTTAACATTGCTTTAAGATTTTATGTTGCTTTCAGACTTTTGACAGAAATATTTACCAAACTGCTGGGTGTATGTATTACTGATAGAATCAGCAATGCTGGAATTGGGTGACTTCGTAAAATACACATAGTTCTTTCCGTAAGCATCCACAGTAAGATCTAAAAATAAAACACATCTCAAAACTAATGTTCTGTTTTACAAAGAAAATAATATCAAGTACAAAAGCAAAGGGAAACGGCATGTTGTTTGGTGTAGTAAGATACAATACTATCTACTATTAATTAGAAAACTATAAGGTCTTAATTAAAACTAAACTGTCAAAGAACTTGTATATATTGATCACATTGTATTGCAAACATTTCGACAATTATGCACTGATGATGACAACAGATGTCGAAACATTTGCAATGAAATCTATTCACTAAATACAAATTCTCTGGCAGCAATTTTTTTAATAAAGCTACTCTTCATGTCTGTGTCTTCAGAAACACAATGTTAAGTTCAGTAAGTTCTAGAATTCACTACCGCTAATTAGTGACTTACTTAAGGGTTGGTTGTCCTGCTCGAAGGGTGGGAACTTGGCATTGATGATCGCGATAATTCCAAACACCACAGGAACCAAAAGTTGAGCAACGGCTACCTGTAAATAATATGTTTCCAATTTTTTTTAACCAGCCTGTTCTTAATTGTAAAAAAATGTTGCACAACATAATCGTTGACATGGACAGAACAAAATTTGGACATGAAAAAAATTTGATGTTTTTGTTTTGTTTTTACCTTAAAGTTTCGTTTTGAGTGCAATACTCTCTTGACAAACAAGCCATAGAACTGTTGTGCCCACAACCGAATACCGGTGTTATATTGCAGTGACGAATGTAGGTAACCTAAACATAAAAATGATTTATATAACTGATAATTATCTAGTTAATCCCGTTTTTAACCAACAACTTGATAAAGTTTAATATAGTTTAAGCATTCAGTGATTGGTGGGGCAAGATCATTTAGTTGTTTGCCGGGAATGAAAATGAAAAGGTTTTTGCATCACAAATAAGTATAGTGAAAGACTTTCCAGTCACAAATTTAAACATGCATTCTTACAAAGTTTCAAAATGCCAGCATTCTTGTCCAATACCTTTACATTTCTATTGCTTTTACTACTTTAATACCTTTACATTGTGATTTTCTCCAGCCTAACCAACTGAAGAAGTTTTCTTAACAATGATGAAAAATTTTTATTAAAACAACATACTTCGGTTGGTGCCTTGCAACGGTGTGTATTGTGTTTCATCATTCTCAACTTCTTCCACTGTAGAAGATTGCCTGACATGCTCGGAGCGAGATGTCGACATTCGGCGATTCACAGATTCCAGTGCACTCTCCGCATCCTCAGTGACTCTGACAAAAAAGTTACAAAAAAATCACCAAAGAGCTCAGTGCACCAATTTTAATTGTACAACGCACCACCGTTAGTGCAATAGGCTGGTCACCCCTTCTTTGAAACATTTTCTGACACATATATCAGTCATTTACATTAATTTACACCTCAATTGTGGTTGTTAGCTGGTTCATAGTTACCTGAGAAACACCTCTTCCATCGTGGTAACCGATGCTCCGAAATTTACCACTCCCAAATCAGTAGCTCTCTCTTCCAGATCCCTGAAGAGCTTGGGAAAGTGAGATGTTGAATTTACGGGAAGAAGGAAGGATACTTCTGCTCCTGCAGTTCGCTCCAGGAAACACTCGGGGACGTGAAGTTGAAAGAAATCATTTAGCTGTTGAATCAAATACGTTTCTGATGTAGAACAGTACTTTGCAAGATTTTTTCACTGACGACAACATTTCAAACTCTCCTAGCAGCAGACCTCAACATAAGTTTTGTGCCAGGGCAGCCTTTTGCAGGGCATGATTTATATTGTAAAGTTTTGAAAGCATCATAAATACACAATGGGAGCCTAACTAGAGTTTGCATTGGCAAAATGCTTAACCATTGTGACATTCAAATTTGCCAAAGAAAAAAAGCTTTTATTTCATAAAAAAGTTTGTTAGGTTACAGTTCCACTGCGATACACCTGGCATCGCTCGCGGCACACCGGTTGCCTGACGCTGATGTAGTAAATTTTGGTCGTTACCGAAATATTAAAAAGTGTTGACAAACATTGTAAACTTCAGTTATCGCTGACCTTGTTAATGTCGCACGTATTTGACTTAGTAAGCACGACGTGATATCCGACCCCAAATTTGCCCTTCAGGAATACAGATGACCCTGTGAAAAAAAACTGGATATAATAAGGGGAAATTTGCTGTAAAAAAACAAGCCAAAAAACTTTTTTGACAAAATAAAACTTAGTAAGTATGTCCAAAACCAGGCCAAAATGACATTACCTCTTGATCTTTCCCTTTCAACACCCATTTTTAGGTATGTATTGGTACTATGTACTTAGAAACCCTTATTTTCAACAGTAAGTCTCAACCCACCAGCGCATCTCAGCCTTCCATCAGCCATTATCGCGATTCGATCTCCCAATAAATCTGCTTCATCCATAAAGTGTGTCGATATCAGCATCGAACACTTGCTTCGGTATTCCTGGATCACTTCCCAAATTGCTCTTCGTGCGGATGGATCCATTCCCGATGTTGGTTCGTCCAGAATCACATACTAAACACAAAATGTAATGTTACCATGGTTGACCAAATGCATGCTGTTCCTTTTAAATATGTACAGTCTTGATGGTTATTACACAAAAACAATGGATCGACAATAACCAAGCTTATTTTGTTATATCCTGTCGAATTTATTTTAGGGTTTAATGATGGTCTAGATATAACATTGTAATCTATTTTTCAAAACAGATCTGCTTCGATGATAAATCATATCTATATTAAGACTATAGCATGTAAGTCTTTGCACCACAACTGTTACACCACAACTAATTTGCATAAATTTCCCAGACTGCAATTTCAAGTTTGTTGGAAACAGTTTTTAACTAAATAGTGCTTTATACTGCTTATACCGATTTCAACCTGAATTTTCCATTTTTTTGTTAATTTTGTATAATTTACCCAGGTTTCATAAACCCTGCGCTTGTGTTGTGTCTAGCTAAGTGCTAAAAACATTACCCTGGGGTCGGCTGTTAGGGCAATTCCAACTGACAGTTTCCTTTTCATTCCACCCGAAAGTTTTTTGGATTGAACATGCCACTTGTCCTCCAACTTGAGCATCGCGACTGTTGACTCACTGCATTCTTTTGCTTCTTTGTTGTTGTATCCTTTCAACTGTGAAGTACAATGTTACCACATTAACCACAATATATTGTATAAAGCTTGTCACAAAAGGTGATTAAACATCATCACATCACTTGTAGTATTATTGCATACATTTTATTACTAACTTTTTAGGAAACATTTTTTTAAATTTAATTTAGCAAAAAAAACTTTTTGGCATACAGCAAAATTTAGAACAAATGTACCTGTACATAATGTCAACAGTGCATTTTTATTTTTCTTTCAGCAACTTTTTATGGTAACTTTCAACAACTTAGCACTAAAACATGGTGAAAACATGCTGTGCAAAGTTTACATGTGAAACCATTACAACATAATTTGAAAAAGTCCTACCCTCGCAAAGAAGTATAAATGTTCATCCACTGTCAGCAGATCGAATAGAATGTTGAACTGTGGACAGTAACCAAGTGATTTTCGAACTCCACTCATTTCTGTGGCGATGCTGTGATCCATTACATAAGCTTCACCACTCGAGGGCGGAAAGAACCCTAAAGTAATTAAACATAATTTTTTTAATGACATAAAATACTAAAAAAGATACCTGTTCCAACAAACTGTGTATAATCTACGTAGTTTGTAAAAGGCAATAGGTTTGTCATGAGTGTTAAAGTGTAAAAGAAAAGAAGAGCGGACCTGTTAGCATTGACATGGTCGTTGTTTTTCCAGCTCCGTTATGACCAAGCAAGACATTAATTTGACCTTCGTACATATTGAAGGTCAAATTGCTGACAGCTACTTTCTCTTTTCCGTTGGACTTGAACACCTAGAAAGGAGAATTTTATATTGTTTGCAGTTTGTTACTTAGGTAGTATGAAGAAACTAAAAATTCAAAACAAATAATCTATTAGTCTATTTTTGAAATGTGGTTTAACAATTGTTTCACTTGTTATTGAACTGCTGTACTTATCATCAACATCTTAATGATAAAGTGGAAATTCCTCTTGTTTGCTGACCCTTCATATTTGCATTTCACAAGTTTATGTAAAAGTCAATACATCAAATTCCATGATGACAACCACAATAATCTAGTTAGTTGTCACTGGTTCAAATATTATCTAGTTGGGGTCGACAGGGTCCAAAAATTATCAGACCACCCGAGGTGAATAATTAACCTTGGCATACCACTTTATATGTAAGCAAATACCTTTGTAAGGTTTTTAATTTCCACAATTCTTGAAAGCTGTGTTGGTTCCTCTTCAAAGTATTCATTTTGTTGACCAGCGTTGATGCAACCGTTTTGGAAGCATCCGTTTTCGTTACCCTCAATGTCATGTGAGTTTAAAGTGGTTCCCTTTTTCTTGGAACTGACGCCAGTCCAATAACTTGGCTGTAGAATTAGAACGGCCCTTAAAGTTGACTGTTCAAGGTTCATGCATAATTAACATGTGTTTTTCATGTTTTATATCAACTGGATTGCTGGCGAATAGTAGTTAGTTTGGCCTACAAATATAACACACTCACCATGAATGGAAAATACCAAGGTTTTGGTATCCCATATTCTCCAGGCCAAACGCCTTCAATGTAAACAGCCAATAACATGTAGAGAACAGCATCGAGCAGTAACATCAGAAATACCTTAAAAATGAAAATATTTTGAAATTTATCCAAATAAATAAAACTAAAGCCTTCGCTGTATGGAAAGAAGGAGTTAAACAAAAAGATAAAACTGTTCCAGAAAAAAAATTGCCACTTTTAATTAAAAACACAGAAAAGATGTCACATATAAATCAAGTTCAAAACTTGAGGTCAATTTCAATGACAAGTTTCATTTTGGATTGAAACTTAGGAATAAAGGGAAGTATTTTGCATCTCTACATTAATACCCATCACATTGCCAACAAAAAATTCCAGTTTTTGCCCGAAACAATTTTATTTTCCATTTTTACAATTGTCTCACACAAATTTTAAAACTTATAGTTAGTGTTCATGTTAAAATTTAAAATATTAGCACCCATGTTTTTGTATTGACATATTTTACATACCTCCAACATTGTGAACTTGTCATCAACAGTTACCCCGCTTGTCATACTACTCCACTGCATTCCAGTTCCTAAAAATACATTTAAATGTTAAACCAATTAGGTTCTTTTCCCTTAGATTGCTTGCAAGTGGCAATGCATACAACATTTTGGCCTAGGTTTTTGGTATAAAAGGTAGTATTGGATGGGTTGATAAAAACCTTACATGTTTATTTTGTTTGGTTCCAAAGGGTGTCTTTAACAAAAGCAATTAGCAAACAGATGGGTGAATATAGCAACGGAAGCATTTTGTCAATAACCATGTTTTATTTATTGAATAAACCATCATCATCCACCTACACAATGGACAAATCAACAAGCCTACTGCTTAATAGGCAGTTTTTCGTCTTTTTCTCCACACATTTTTATGTTGCAGGTTTTTCAATAGCACTGTAGCTATAAAATGTCACATTAGGAAAGTAAACACAAGTTTCTTTTCTGAAAGGATTGTTATTACCTTATTCAGTAAGTAACTGATGCACTATCCTGTTTCTAGCCTTTTAAACAACAGGGCTACCACCTATTAATATTACACCAGGTAATACATGCAAATTTTGAACTTATATTTCAGCCATGTAGTATCTGTCTTTATGTTTGGGCTAGGGTCAAATATAAAAGCCTGAAAATGAGTCATAGTCTGGCCTGATGCCGAATCACAGAGTGGTCAATACCCTGTGACCATAATATGACTTCCGCTGACTGGGTATTGGACTTAGACTTACGACAGTTTTTTCCAACTGGTGTGCCATTTGCATGCCTCAGGGGTGCCACGACCAATTTACTAGAACTGTTTTGGAATCAAGTTTAGTATTTCCAGATATGACAGTGAATAATGCTTGCAAAATAGCATGACTTGATTGTCTATACCCCATAAACAAAATGCAAAATGACAGTTTTTTATATTTTTTTTCGTAATTGCTGTGCAAGCTACTACAAAAAAAGAGATGGGAGCCACTGACTTAGGGTTTTGAGTTCAAATTTTACATGGTAAAGGTCCAGCAATTTCAGTTTTACTCATTTTTATATTCTGAGTTGGAATTTTTTATTTTCATCACAATATTCCCCTTTTTCACTGGCCAATGGTGTAACACACAATTCTATTTTAAGGCAGGTTCAAGATTTTGTTTGGATCAATACTAAATGATATTTATAGTCTTTGTTGTGTGGGCAAAGAATTTACATACATGTGACTGAGCAATCTAAAGTGCTTGACCTCCCTATAAACATCCACAATAACTCAACATTATACAATTTTCTTAGGATATTACCATTGCCTGGTTGCTGAGGACAAAAGTGTTTTGGATTTAATATTTACTGATTGAAGGTAAAGAGGTAATCAGCATTTTCATACCTTTTCCTTCAAACATCCCGATCAGTTGACAGCCATTTGCCATGGCAACGTTGGAGAATAAACAAGAGATGACCTTCACCAGATGACTCAATTGGTCATAACTGTTTTGCATAAACAAGTACGGCATGTATGTTAAACCATACAACACACCGCCTGCAGCAGCTCCGACGTTTGCTGTAAATATATTTGCAAATTTGACCTAAAGCAGCATGAAAAGAAGGAAAAATCTAAAGTTTTTAAAAAAAGACACTTGATTTGCAAAAAGAAGGCACAGCTTTCTATATTAAAGATTAGGAGCAGTAATCAGATGCTACAATTAAACCAACATTTTATTGGTGCTTTAAAATCTTAAAGATATTTTTTATTGCAGACTATTTTGCTCTTCTTAAAATAGGTTTATCCACAACAGCTGTATTAGTGAAAAATAATTACATTTTTCCACAAACTAATTTTAACCAAGCGTTTCTTTATGTGTTTAACATCATACCTTTGGAGAAAAACACAGATATAAGGAAGCAGAGGTTGATTGTGGCAGCTGCAAACAAGATGAGAAACACAAAAACCAATGTAGCATCGCTCTTGGTTAAAACACTGCCATGCCTTGTCTGTGTAAAAATATAAACTGTTAGAATGCACATATGTGGTGAAATCGTGTTCAAAGGAAACTTACTGGGATTTTGTAGAATCCTGCCATGAATATACACGAGATGCAAAGAAAGACGAGATACTTGAGGAACCATGCCAACCAATGTAGCCAATTAGATAATCCCATCATCATCATGTATTCCTGTATTTAACGTACATAATGTTTTAATGTTAAAGTTCTTTTTACATTGCTCACTACAGAAAAACTGAAGAATTGCAAATATACAGTCAACAAAAAAGGGACAAGCTTTAATCTTGAAAAGAAAAACTTAAACACATGCTTCAGTGTAACATTTTCCCCTGTTTTGAAAAAAAATTCAATGGCTCACAGAAATGTCGAAAAAAAAGTGTTGGCTTGACTTTTTCTTTAAACGCTATATGTTGCATACAGCAGTTTTGAAATTTTTGTTTTTCCTTTATTTAGTTTGGCAGATGTTGCTGTTCAAACTACAGAACAATAGTATTGCAAACAGGAAATTGCGGTTTTAGTTAATGCCCGTTTATCACAAAAAGGTAAACTGCCCCCTGTACTAGGGTGGTAAAATAACAATGGCATGACTTAGGGTCACAAAGAGGTTGGATATAGGTGTTCATTGTACTTTTATGTAAATTGCAAGTGTTAGTAAGCTTAGGGCAAAACAGCCTACCTTCATTTTCGACTCTTTTTCTTGTACAATACTTCTCACAATCACAAGTGCGGTGTAGAAAAAACTGAGCATGATCAAAAGGGGAAGGGTCCGCTGAATTGCAACTACAAAAAATGTTAATGTTTTGTTGGTGTCATATTAGTCGTATACAAGGTGTATACCCAAAAGTTGGATTAGTTTGCTAAACGGTTTATAAATTAAATAAAAATGTTAAAATTTGGAATATTTAGTGACTACTGAAAACCATTACAGTAAAATTATTCTTACGGATAAAATCATCTTCCAAGTAGGGTGGGTATGGGTATCTTTTAAGTGCAAATGATGAGGTTTTGAAGTTTTCTTTTGAAAATTCACTGCCAATTGCCATGTATATTGCATGTTGAATAGTCAGAAATCCTGAAATATTCCAAAAAGTGTCACAAAATAGCATAAAAAATCACTAGATCAAGAGCGATACAAAATTTAAAATATTAATTTTACCACAGGAAACAGATTATCTCTAAATTACATGACTTTATTAATGGCAGATGTGAAATAACTGGTTACCATAACTTTAAGCAGGTAACTGCTGGGGTGTTCCAGACACCAATTATCTTAAATGGTATGTTATAATAAGTCAATAGCGTTATTTTGGAAAACTTCCCAAATTATAACATTTTTCAATGACTTGCAGAAGTTTTGAATTTCAGNTCACAAAATAGCATAAGAATTACTTCACTAACACTATTGGAAACTTTAGTTTTATCACAGGAAACAGATTATCTCAAAATTACAAGACTTTGCAGCTTTGGAATAACTGGTCAACACTAAACACCACTTTAGCAGATAACTGCTGGGGTGTGCCGGCCATCAATTACCTTAAATGGTATGTTATCATAAGTTAATACCAGTAGTTTAGAAGTCTTTAACAATTTTCAATGCCTTTTTTATTTCAGTTTTTACTTTAAAAGATATTTGTTTTTTGTTTACCTTCTTTGTAATACCCAGGAGTTCCTCCATATTTACTCGTCTCCCTTGGCCCAGGTAGTTGAAACAAAGGGTAGAGAGAATGGGTTTTCCAAGTGTTGGTGCTGTGCAAAAAATCAATAGAGACTGCATCAGTGGTTTTAAACCGCAACAAATCACAGTAATGGTTCCATATTTAGTCGAGAGACACATAATTTCACACAAATTATTAAAGTTTGTAAGACAAAAACTTGCTGCACAGCTTGAATAACTTAAATAAATTGCCCAAAACATGTCAATTATATTTCAGCTTGGGTGATTTGTTGCAGTTTATACAGATTTTATTGTCAGTATCCTCTAATGTCTGCTCAATAAACTTACATTCCGGTAAAAGCAGATGCACCAGAATCGTCGACATTAATCGGATCAGCATGAAATCTTAAAACCAACTCCAGGTTGCTTGGAAATGATGTGTTGTCGAAGTGGCCTTGGAATATTGCACCAGCCAGTACTTCCTTCAAGTTTGAGTCATTTTTAACATATGACAGGAAGCTTTCTTCAGTTGAGAATGGCATCACTAACAAAAAAGACAATGTTTTCGCCCAGAGTTGCAGCCAAATTATTTTTGTGATTTTTTCCACATTTAATAAACCACAAAATTGTCGAACATTCGATTTAATCCTTACGTTTCACTTTTGTGGCTTCATTTTGCATAAAGTCATACAGCTGCTCAAGTTGTTTAGCTTTCACCATTGTTTTGTTGGTTAGCAAAGCTTTAAGTTTCTCAGCATGTTGTGAAGGCAACCGAGCCATGATACAATCTGTAAATATCGGGATAAGTAGAATTTAACTTCTGTCTATTCATAAAGTATACATCAGGAATAATTGTTGACCAATATTGCTGTGGAGGGGTCGGCAAACCTATTCTCAAGTGCCCCGGTTGGCCTGTTTTTTGTCATGAGTTGCAGTGCAAATTCACATACATTTTGACATAACTTGTACACCGCCACACTGTGTTTAAAATGTTGTTGACCTTGGTCTTAGTACACAAAAGGTCAGATTTGAATGGTCAGTGATTATCACAACCTGAGATGTGCAAGGTTGTTGGTTTAAATCCCCACAAGCAAAACTGCTGCATCTAAAAGGACATTTATAGCCTGAACCCTTATTTCAATGGAGAACACATAAGACTAAACCCAGACAACAGCTGTTTTGCCCACCACAGATAAAATAATCCAATAAAGCAAATAATGATACAGTACTGCTTCGCATGTGTCCACAACGTTAAATAGACCTAAAAACTAGAACACATTCAATTTTACTACTTACCTATTGTTTCATTGTTTTGGCTAACCAAATCTTCAATATTCTTGTCCATGTAACTTACACCATCACTTGAATAAAAGGTATCCTTGAAATCTTTGTTCAAATCAAAGTAGTCCAAGAATCCTGTGATGCATAACATGGATTGTAAAATTTCAAATTTTACATTACAACGATTGTAATTGGAATCTCAAACTTTTCGATTGTAAAATCACATGTACTTTACAGTTCATTGGCTTCTTCCAGATATACAATTACACAAAAATTAACATTTTTTTTAAAGTGTAAAAAAATGAATTCATTCAACAGAAGTGATTACCTAGACCACATGCATTTGCAACTTCCATTTTTGAGTTTGTGTTTAAAGAAGTTTCAACTTTCTGCATAACATTCGTAACCCACTGAACATTGTCAGGCACGTACGCAATCGTCCATACTCCACTTGATGGCACCACTTTTGGTTTAAAACTTGGCAAGTCACGTACAGAAAATTCACTAAAAAAACATTCATTTTAAATTTTACTGACATGAAGAGCATGTTGATAAAAAACAAGAAAAGAGTGAAAACAATATGTGTCTCCTCTGAACGAAGCCCTATTAAAAGATAATGACTATTTACTATAAATTCAGTTTCATAAATTATAACCCATTTTCTACAACTCAATTTCATTATTTAAACGATTACCTCCATGTAGTCATCTTCTGATGGTCAATGACAGATACATTATCACGAATTATGACCAAAAGCAATGAAAACAGCATTGGTAAGCATAATTCAAAAACAGTAGCAACTGGTCGACGCTTTTGAAGAACGAAATTCTTCCAGATGAGCAATGAAAATTGATTTAAAAAACCCATCTTGGAAAGAGATAAATTGCAACAGAATTTGACACAAACAATTTTGACCTTTTCCTAAAACATGTTTAACCTGTTGAATAACACTTTGTCAAAACAACTTCAAATTTCAATCAATCTATGACTAATCCCAATTAACAATTTTACATGCAGTAAAAAACACTTAATCATGATTTTCATCAGATTAACTAAAAATGTACAACAGAATCAGTTTCGTTCCTTCATTCTAATAAAAAATTAACTTTCCACAATGCAAAACTATTAATAACCACTATATGTAACATAGCAACTACAGGTTTTGATGTTTATCTTGCTGCTTGCAGATATAATTGGTCCCTGTTGCATTATGGCAATGCAAATGTGGGCCATCTGCCGTTGCTTTTGTTCTGGCGCAACGCTAATTAGATCGCACGCAGCTAATGAGTTTGACGCTTGTGTAACTCAGACGCCCCAAGAAATACGACACCAATTCGCAGCCCGGCCGAAAAATATTCCTAATCAGATCCTTTCGGTTACAAAAACACGTTTTCACCAGCAGTATGCGCACAGACATTTTATTCAGTCCATGCACGTATTAGATGTGTGTGAGCCAAGCCAAGGGTCAGACAATAAAGTCACGGGATTTGATGAAATTGTTTGCGAAGTTTCCTGTTCGGGACTTTTTCCGAAACCGTTTGTTGTCTTTTGTGACGTCACGGCATCTGGAAACGCATCATTGAGCGCTTGTTCGCGCGTAACTTAACTTCGACTTCAAAGTTACTACAATATTTATGAAACAAACTTACCACAATATTCACCTGCTTAGTTTAGTTTTTAAGTAAATGCTGACAAATTTTTAAAACTTAAAAATAGCCACCTTTCGTGCAAGTCATATGGCCAAGCGCTTCAAAAACGTTAATCGTAACCAGAATACCCCACCGAGGTTTAACAATACAAAACATGACGAGAAAAAAGATTTTTAAAACTTTATTACTTTCTGCGCAAAGAGGCGCAATTAAGGTTTAGAAGTTATCATTTGCAACGGTATGTCATTCACAAACTTTTTTATGGGATAGAAGGTGGACAGTTGTGAAGTTTTTAATTTTTTAATTTGTAAAAAATATTTGATAGCGCCAGTACATTCTTGCAATCACGTAAAACCGGATATATGTAAGTTAGTTCGTAACTTTGCGTTTGGTTAAAGGGAATCTAATATATTAAATATATGCTGTCACATCATAAGTGCTGCTAAATTAAGGGTGCTTGGTAGCCGACAATCTTCGACGCTTGTGATTTTAACGCAACACACTGTATGAACTGCAGCAGACAATTTTAAGTAAGTAGCCGTGTATGAAGTTTCTTTCGCTATTGCAACTACTGGTAAAACAATTAAATGCTTTTTGGCAGCTTGCAGGTACAATTTAAATCATTGCCTAACTGTAAGCTTTTTAGATGTTGATGTTTACTTAATAATAAATAAGGCAATATTTGCTTAGGTCGGCTCGATGTACTAACTTGAAGTTTACTTCAGAACACACAACAAAACTTCCAAACGACAAACCAGTCAAGTAAACTGCTCCCGACAGCAACTTACAGCAACGACATGATGAAGGTAAATCCATGTTTGCATGCAAAATCTTGTGTTTACGTTTTCCAATGGTATTTTTTATCACGCGATTCAATACTTAATAAAAGTTGTGTTTGGTCAAAGTTGAAAGTATAGGCCAGGTTTAACAAAATACTGCGTATTTATAACTTATTGTGTTGCAATAAATCTTGATTGTTGGTTGTTGTACATGGCTGATATTTATAACAGGCGCGCTGAATTTTGCTACTCGTCATTCGTCAGTTCAGTTGTTAATTCTGGTGTGACTATTATTGTAAAATTTTGATACTTTCTGTGGTTATTTTTTTGTTTGGTTGAATAGTATAGACGGGTTTTCGAAGTAATGCATGTGCTTAACTTTTCGGGTTGCAACGTGGCCTTGTTTAAATTTTTTTTTACACGTCCGAATTCTAGCGTACTGAATTTGGATCCCTAATATCCACTCAGCAAGTTGTGTTTGTTTTGTTTTGTGTTGAGTTATGAAAAGCGTCCAAATTTCACTTTGCAAGAAACTACGTTAAATGTAAAAGGTGCTTGTGTTCCAACACGAAACCGGGTGTTAGTTTTTTGAGCCAATAACGCATATACAGCCTCGCGCAGTCTTGCGAAATTTGTTTTCCGATCTCTGCCACGAGTTCCGTGAATGACGTCACATGGCTTGGAACGAGCCACGTAGTCACGTGACAAGCCAATCCTCGAACCAATCAGCGCTGATTGCATACTTTGGGTTCCAGGTTAATTTCTGGATTTTTTGCGTGCCGAAGGTGTCAAATCAAATCGGCCACGTGTATCACTTGTGTTCCCACGTGTTGCCCAGCGCCTCTAGTGTCGGGACGAAATAAAACACCCTTTATGTGCGTCAGCGGTTATAGGTGATGTGACGGAAGATCAAAAATTAATGAAAAACAATAATGGCTACACTCTTGTGTAAATGAACAGTCTAAAATACAACTTAATACGTGTTTGTAACGTGCGCCCACGTTTGCACGCAAACTATTTACTGTGCCCTTTTCAAGCAAGTTAAACGATTCAACAGTTAATGCATTTTTCCGGCCAATCTTATAGACCCGTGTTTGAGCAAGTTAATGTGTATGTAAAGCGAACAGTTCATTGTCATTGCGAAATTTGGACACCTCTGGTTATGTATGTATTACTTTGTTAAATAAAATACCTGCGCTGCTTTTGCGTTGCAGTAAAGCCTTTTTATGAAACACAAATTTATTTTGGGACAGGAACAAAATTTGTTGATTTCTGGCATATTTTACGTCCGCTTCAGGAGTGTGTTTGTTTGTTTACACAGAGAAATGTAAAATATTTTCACAATGCAGACAGAATCGTAAACTTCGTAAATGTTAATTCCAACAAAAAACCTGTGTCAACCTTTGAGTAAATAGCGCTTGTACAGCCGAGCGCAGTCTTGCGAAATTTGTTTTCCGATCCCTGCCACGAGTTGCGTGAATGACGTCACATGCCTTGGAACGCGCCACGTAGTCACGTGACAAGCCAATCCTCGAACCAATCAGCGCTGATACTTTGGGTTTCAGGTTAATTTCTAGATATTTTGCATGCCGCAAGTGTTAATTAAATCGACCACGTGTATCACATGCGCCTCCACGTGTTGCGACAGCGCCTCTAGTGAAGGGTTCTGTGAAATAAGCCTTTTCTTCTGTGCGTTAGGAACTTGTGATGTAACAGTACGTCGTCATAGCCTACTTTAATTTCTTTAGCGGCGCCAAGTAAATAGCGGCGAATTTTGTATCACGTTCGTATTTAAATGTTGTCAGGCAAAGTTTGCATTTTTGATTCGTACGTATGACGTAGCAGCCCCAACGTCCGTATTTAAGTTTAACTTTTTTAATGTCTTCATTTTGTTTTGTTTTTGTTTTAATGACTCATTAGGTAATCATACACAATGTCTCACTACTATGACACTTTAAAAAACCAGTGGGCTACACTCTTTGAAAACG
>QXVZ01032490.1:1577-13900 GCA_008931825.1 Phallusia fumigata
GGTTCATACACGGAAACGCTGTAAGGTTTATGACACCTTTGACGATACATATAAAATTAATTTTTCATTAGAAAGGTAAGATTTAAAACACGTACATTTGAAAGGTCAGTAAACTAGAGCATCGTTTTTTCCATGGTATTAAATATGATACAATTAAGTATGCAGTAAACCTATAAGCAGCTTTGCTTGCAACAAGTTTAAAATTAGAGTTTTTAAACTGTTTACGTCAAGACAACGTGACTACAACAAAGTTGCCGCAACTAATGCATAAATTTTGACATCACAGAATAAAACTGAACTTTCGTAGTAAAGTCATTCAACTTTCCAAATTCGATCGCGCAACTAGTTTGCAATAGAAATTTGTAAACATGTGGCAACTTGGAACCAAAACAAACAGTTTCTTGCCGCCCCTTGACAAGTAAATTATGACGACAGCACGTCTTACTGAAACTGATGTGACCACGGACAATGGAGGTTAGCAAGCTACCCAGTGTAAACAAGAATTGTTAATTGAAGCGAATATTTTAACTTGTGGCAACTTGGGATTAAAACAAACAGTTTCTTGCAGGGAAAAAAGAAATTCCAAAAACATCACGTCGTACTGAAACTGACGAAACCATGGACAATGCAGGTTCCCCAAACAGCTTTATTAGCATCCGGCGCAGACGAAAAAGTTGCGCGATTCAACTTTTTGCTTTTAACAGGTACCGGCAATATAAGCGCGTCGCCTCGCACCAACCATTCAGTTCGCAGATCCAGTTTTACTACAGTTCAAATAGACACGAAGTCAACATATACAGAGATGGAGATGCTCTTGCCGACGATTATGATTTTTATCGTGGGGATGACGGGAGGAGTCGAAGTTGAAATGTTTGACCAAGACACGTGAGTATATTTGAAGCATATATTTGATGTAGTCAGAAGACTGCCTGCACCAGCAAGCAAAAAACATGTTTTCCTGTTAAACACAAATCGAAGAAAACAAAAATATAAACCCGTTAAGTAGGCTAGAGTCTAAAATTTTCCGACTTTACTTGTTATGATTGGGTTCACAAGTACTAAGAGACAAACCATACTTCTCCCGGGCTAGAATGAACCACATTGATACTGAACAGCACTTACAAACGCCTATTCACACATCAAATGTGTCTAGAAAGAAAATTTGTGCAGAGGCTCCGTTATCACACTGATGTGCATTTTCAAACATAAACATACAAACGTCTATATATTTAGGGGCTTGACTGGAGCGGCAGAAGAATATCACAAGTTTGTAGCTCGTCTACTCCGCGACCCGAAACTCATGGATACAATTGAGGTGGTAAACGTCACTCATGATGACGTGGACGCTGCTGGTCGTGAGAGGCGGTCTGCCATAAGTGACGACTGTCCAGTTTTCAATAAGCGCTACAAACGAAAAGCCAAAGCGCTAAGAGAGCGCAGTTTTTCACCTTGGAAATTTGTAGGCGAATTTGATGCAAGAAGGTAAGGTCAATAATTGATAACATGCTGATACTGTTTTGTACATAGGTTTCTTTTCGATTTTTTATCGAGTTTTTGACAAAATTATATGCCGGAATCGAAGTAACGAGAATTAAGGGACTCAGTGTGTGGCGAGTGAAAAACCACGTCTACAACTGACAGATTTTCATCATGTTTTTTAGAAAACCACGCCGTATTTTGAAAGCCAAATGCCTTTGCGACAGCTGCATCGACATCAAGACCGGAAAGGAAATTAAGAATATGAAAAGTGTGCCAATGTATTACCCAAAAACAGTGGTAAAGGTTTACGGCAAACGGCGCCGCTGCATTGAAACGATTCAAGTGCCGTTTGCTTGTTCTTGTCAATTCCCAGTCGAAAACTTATCAGAACCTCAACCAAATGTTCCTAAACCCGTTTGCTTCAAACGACCACGGGCCTCGAAGCGAGGTCGAAAAAACAGAAGGAAAAAACAATGGCTTAAATGGAGAAACGACTTTTCTGTAAAAGTCTAACGTTATGTGAATATCTTAAAACCAACATGTTTCGCGTAAATTTTTCGTTTTGTAGCAGTTGGAATGCAGATAATTGCGCGCTGAAGTATTGGGATGTGACTGTTTTTGTTGTAAACCTTTATAATAGTTTTATTTAGCGTCATAACTGCCGACTTTGTGTTGTTTTATTTCATTGTGGTTTGTTGAATAAAGCTGCGTAAACATGCGTTATGTCCTGGTCGATTTTTAATTTTTTCTTTTTTTAACAGTGCTAATGATCGAAAATTTTTAAATTGAAACACTAGTTTTATCACTTCTTAACGCGAATTCAGGGTACAGCCACCACACAAGTTACTATTTATAGGCTTCACAATCCGCTGGTTTTACAAATCACCAAAAACATCAAACAATTAAAAAACAAAAACAAAACGAAAATGTGCTTAAACTGTCAAACGTTATACCCAAGAAGGAAACCTTACAAAACAGTAAAAATGAGCTATAGTAGGCGGGCGTGATTGCAGCGACCAGGAAAGATGCAACGGCATTTCGCATGAGAAGCAACTGTTTAAAATTTACTGTGATCATAGACCAACGCTTCATAAACCAATGAACACAAAACAAGTTTTTAAACAAAACAATGACCTCTTCTTAAACTGCCAGGGCAGTTGGTATCAACCTGGGGGAATTCCCCACTAGGTGTAATTTTGAATTTGCAAAAAGAGAATTTTATTAAAAATGTAAAACATACAATTTGCGATCTAAATTTCCTGTGGGGGGATTTTAGCTTTAAATATCGGTTGAAGGAGTCGATGGGAGTAAGAAAGATTGAGAACCACTTCGCTAGGGCATGACTTGCCAACCAACATAGAAGTTTCAAATTTCAATGCTGGGAACTGACGTCATCCGATAGTTCCGAAACTGAGAACAAAGTAGGGAAGACTATAGTTGCAATATTCGCCGAAACCAATTATTCCATAGTTATCATCACGTAAGCGTTTTTAAGGCATACACGTGCCGTTAAAATTAGGCGTCTGGTTTGTTGAAATTCGCGACATTCATCGTACGGTAGAACATAAGCGCAATTTCAAAATGGTTTTTCGTGTGGGTGTTTGTTTTTCAATGCAAAACTTTGTTGTTGAATACACACATTTACATTGCGATGAAAACACTCTTTTTTACAAAAACACGGTTTTGGGATGCAAACAGCTTTTTTTAAAGCTTGTTTTTGATACAAACCTTTTGTTTTTTACTTACATTTTTTTTTTCAATAGTTACGCAGTGCAGTCATCAATCAAGATTTACTTAAATCGCCATCAACAAGCATTTGGCAACATTGCTTGCGTAGTTTACAATGCTAAAAAGCGTCAGCAGGCCATATGACGGTGGACGTGAGTGGGACCACCCGATGGCGCCCTAAAATTTAACCATCCGCGTTGGGGGAAGTGAGTGTGGTTCGAATGGAAAACAAACCACCGAAAGAAACCCTGCCGGGTAGTATCAAGCGCCGGAAGGCAGAACACACACAAAAATGCCTAAAATAAGGAAACCTAATTGTTTTCATAAAATTCAGCAAAACGAAATATGCAACTACAAATACACATTATAAGCTGCATCATAGAACCAGAAAAGTTCATCCTTTTTAAGGGGTAATGAGATTTATCTGTGTTACTTCGATAGCGGACTCAACCAAAACCGGACGTGTTTGGCAACGTACATTAGTGTCAGACTTTTGATGCAGCCATAGTAATTAAAAAAATCAATTCGTCGGTGGCTGGCTGTTTAAATGTGTTTTAATAGTAATTCGTCAACTAGTGCTGTACACTGCTAAGCGATACAGGTACCACGCACCTAGATAGACTTTAAACTGGATCGTTTTTACCCATGGAAATGTAATAATCTGAAGTATATTTTTAGAAAAGAATTTGCCTATTTCCTTGGAGGACGTTATTGGCTGTTTGCTGCCATCCACCGGAACTGTGATTTTCATGTTGTTTATGAGGTAACCTAACACAGTTAACTGAAGACGAACGCATCGAACACAACCGTCGTAGTGTTGGAAAAGCAAAAATGTAGCATGTGATCATTTACTCAACTGCTGCAAGAGGAACTTTCTTAAAATTCTTATCAAAAAGTACATGAAGCTGGAAAGTGACAAGAGCATTCGACCTAAGAAGCTTCTAATAACCTTTTACATGACCAATATCAAGTCAAACTTGAGATCATGGCTNTCTCGTAAGCGTTTTTAAGGCATACACGTGGCGTTAAAATTAGGCGTCTGGTTTGTTGAAATTCGCGATATTCATCGTACGGTAGAACATAAGCGCAATTTTAAATTTTTTTTTACAAATGGTTTTTCGTGCGGGTGTTTGTTTTTCAATGCAAACCTTTGTTGTTGAATACACACATTTACATTCCGATGAAAACACTCTTTTTTACAAAAATACGGTTTTGGGATGCAAACAGCTTTTTTAAAGCTTGTTTATGATGCAAACCTTTTGTTTTTTAGTTACATTTTTTTTTCAATAGTTAAGCAGTGCAGTGATCAATCAAGATTTACTTAAATCGCCATCAACAAGCATTTGGCAACATTGCTTGTATACGTTACAGTGCTAAAAACGCTTGATGGGTCACCATATGACGTTTTCAGTGGTGACGTAAGATATGTCTCGTTGGTATGTTGAACTGTCCTGGTTGAGTTGAGTTTATTTCGCTCGGTGAAAGAAATAATAGCGACACAATGCCACTAAATCAATTACCAGGTCGGAAACAACAGCGCTGTTAGCGCAAAAAAGCGCAGTAAAGCGCGAAATTGGTCGAGGTTCTACGCGTTGCAGTCACATCTTAATTGCAAAGCGTTATGTGACGGGACTCAAAAAAGAGTGAGTTTGGCGCATGAAACACGACTGGGGTGGACGTGAGTGGGACCACCCGATGGCGCCCTAAAATTTAACCATCCGCGTTGGGGGAAGTGAGTGCGGTTCGACAGGAAAACAAAGCACCGAAAGAAACCCTGCCGGGTAGAATCAAGCGCCGGAAGGCAGAACACACACAAAAATGCCTAAAATAAGAAACCTATTGATTTTCACAAAATTCAGTGAAACGAAATATGCCACTACAAATACACATTATAAAGCGGTGTTATCTGTTATGCATGTCCTTACATTAAACGCATCATAGAACCAGAAAAGTTCTAATAAAGTTCATTCTAATCCATAGCGGACTCAACCAAAACCGGACGTGTTTGGCAACGTATACATTAGTGTCAGACATTTGATGCAGCCATAATAATCAAAAAATTTAATTCGTCGGTGGCTGGCTGTTTAAACGTGTTTTAGTAGTAATTCGTCAACTGTATCATACATTGCTAAGCGATACAGGTACCACCCACCTAGATAGACTTTAAACTGGATCGTTTTTACCCATGGAAATGTAATAATCTGAAGTATATTTTTAGAAAAGAATTTGCCTATTTCCTTGGAGAACGTTATTGGCTGTTTGCTGCCATCCAGCGGAAACGAGGTAACCTAACACAGTTAACTGAAGGCGAACACATCGAACACAACCGTCCTAGTGTTGGAAAAGCAAAAATGTAGCATGTGATCATTTACTTAACTGCTGCAAGAGCAACTTTCTTAAAATTCTTATCAAAAAGTACATGAAGCTGGAAAATGACAAGAGCATTCGACCTAAGAAGTTTATAATAACCTTTTACATAACCAATATCAAGTCAAACTTGAGATCATGGCTGTAAATAAGTCTCCACACACGAGTTAAGTCATACCACTCCGATTGGGAGTTCAAGTCATCACCCTAGTCGAATCGTATTCTCCCAGAAAAGAGACTGCAGACTTTTGTCATTCTTGCAGGATATTATGAAAATCAAAGATTTTGATTTATTTAACTTTGAGTTCATGGAGAATTAGTTCAAAACGGATGTGGTGATTTCATTGTACTTGGACTTGCTGTTTTTACAGACAAGTCCAAGGCGGTTTCATATAGCTTAATTTTCTGTTTCGACGATGCAAAAGTTACTATTACACCACCGAATTAGGGTTGCCAACCGTACTTAATTCAAAAGACAATCCCTTATTCAGCTCTATTTGTCCTTGTCCTTCATTAAGATTTGAAATGACACCATTTCTGAACTGAGACTCGAAGGAGCAAAAATTTAGCATATTATACAACAAGGTAGTGATCAAAACCGAGCCGTAATTTGTTATGAAACAAAATCAATGTGAGAAAACTTGTAACAGTTAGTGTCAATATTTCATGTCATCATGAGATTGAAATATTAATCGAAAGTGTGTTTTAGAGACGTTATAAAATATCAATCAAGTGTTTGTGTCCTTTATTGTAGCTTAGAGAGTTATCAACCCAAATTGTAACCTGAATTTTAACATTTTAATAAAGCTGTCCTACATTTATACGAGTCTTATTGACACACTGATTCACTACACCGCGTTTTGGGCAACTAGGATTTTTTTGTTTCGTTTGAACAAATCGAAATTTCCAAGAGCCAATAAGCTGTTGGTGTCTTGCATCATCAGGTAGGAAACATAAAGTTAGCGGAAAAATCAGCGTCACCGTCGGAACAGTGATTAAACCCGTTTAACGTACACGTCTCAAAACGACCTGAAACCGACCGCATTGAAACAATAGAACAGGCGGGCAGTAAATTAGGAACCACGATTGTCCATCTTAAAAAAACTAGTTGCAAAAGCAACACCGGTTTCGCATCCCGTGGCGGTTGATGCTCTATAAAAGGAAACCCGTCTTCCTTGACACACATTGTGAGTTCGGTTTATGTTTTACGTCAACATAACGAGAGTGCAGACGTTCAAGAGGAAGATGGACACATTGAGATCGATTCTGTTTTTGATTGTCATTCTGAGATTCGGGATCGCACAAAAACCAATCTGTCACGAAACGTAAGTTANTGGCAGCCCAAGTTGACCGTTGCTGGTACGGATGCATAATCCATTGCCCGTACGTTGCGAATGAAGGGAAGTGGCCTGCTTTCTAGACTCTCGGTGTATGCGAATGACGATGGCCCCGTTTTCACGAAGCAACCCCGACAGACACAAGCCGTGTCCAGCACGTAACGGTCTTCCGGTGCTCTGTTAGGAAATATGCAAAGGTGTCTATAAGCGAGTGGTTTGGCTGGGTTAACAACACCAAATAAGGTAAAAAAATTTTTTTCCTCCCCAAAGGGCATTGGCGATTCTGTATTATCAGAAAAACACGATCAGACGCAATTTTTGTATTTTCACTATTTCATTTTACATGTACAACGTCTCATTTTACTAAAAAAACTTGTGTGCGCTTAAATTTTTACCAGGTTTATGACAATAAAAGGAAATGGTGGCAAATTTAGTTTATAACACGCGGTGCGCTAACTACAGACAGTGCAATCCAACGTATTTTAGCATTTAAACCCAATTGATTAGTAACGCTTAGCTGTACTAGTGACCATCTTGTAAGACATAATCAAGTACGGGAGTTACTTCTACAAGGCCTCTTTGACCTAACCAAGTTCATTAAATTCCCTATATACAACTGCAAGGAATCTCTTCCTGGCTGGATTTATAGGAAGTCAAACGTCAAACAAATTAAACCCACCTTCGACTGTCGTAGTTCTTTACGTATCGCCATGGCGAAAGGGATCTCGCCGCCATGGACTGGTCCGAACTTTGCGAGAATCCACGAAAGATTCTGAAGCATTCAGAATCGATATTGTGCATTGCATGTGGTCCGACAGTCTCGTTATTAATTGTCTCAAGGGTGTTGCGAAAAACTGGGTCGTTGCGAAGTTTTTCGTCCATTTTCACGTAGTCGGCGTAGTCAAGGCTGAATGAAAGTAAAAATACATGTTTGCAACAAGTGGAAAACCTGAATTAAACAGTATGATTTTCTTAGCCTATAAAACTTCTTTATTTTGTATAACTTACCCTTGTGTATGAGAACAGCGAATACCAGCCAACAGTAAAGAAGCGACGAGCAAGAAAAATTTCTCCATACTTGAAGTTGATTTGTAGTCACACCAGTTAAGTTTAGTCGCGTTCTGTAGTCTTGTCTCACAAACTAATTTCTAACCTTTCAGCATGTCAACTTTTATAGGATAGAAGACAGTCTCCGAAAGCAACTGACTACATTCCGAAAAAAAATCTCCCAAGACCCTTTGGGATCTCGTCATTGCACACGCAAAGTTCCGGCGTGTAATTGGTAACACACGTAAAGCGTAACGTCGCCCAAACAGGGCATATAAATAACACGACGCAAAGCGTAAGGCTAGTTGGTAAGTTTGCGTAGGTCGTGGTGTCCGTCATAGGAAGCGTCCCGGATAGGAAGCAAGATACATGTATTAAAAATACACAGGTTTCGATGGTTCGTATTTTTGTCTGTGGCGTGCACAAGCACAGAGTTAGTGTCAGGAAACTGTCACGTTCGATTTTATATCCGAGGAAACATAAAAACCACCCAGAGGGACACGTTTTCCACAAGTGTACAACGAAAGGTCACTATAGTCACACATGTTCGTGTTTTGGGAGGCCCAGACATTAGGAAACATGAATTCGCTTTTTCCGAAAATCTTTCCTTCCAGGATAATTTATGTTTCTTTGTGATTATGATGTCAAAATGAATAGCGAGTTCTCACCCTTCTTTGCGACATTCACCCTTTGCTTTTTTTGACAATTATAGTCCTCCCATACTAGACAAGAAGAAATATAAAAAGGTTTTGAACCACTGGTCAACCTGAAATGAAATACTATACTTATCATGAATATCTTAATTATAAAGTGGAAATTCCTTCCCCAACTCATAAAATCCCCCCCTGGGAATATCCCCCTTGGTTGGAAACCAATTGTCTATGACGTTTGTAACTCGTATGTAATGTTCTTAGTACCAGTGGGTAATTAACAATATTTCCGAAACTTACCCTAGTGTATGTCAAAAGCAAGTACGGGCTTAAATAACTAAATTGTTTGATGCGAAATTCATGGCACAAACGAAAGAAACTACTATATTGCCTTTGGCCACTTTTTCGCAATCCGAATGCAATACTACGTCAGTTATTTAAGAAGCTGCGTCATACTTCTAAGTTAGGTCATGCTATGTACGCAAAAACCGGGCAAGAATAAGAAAGGCAACAGTCAAGCCGCGCAAATTCCGAACAAATACGAATAGACTTGCGACATGCTTTCTCTTTGTTTGGCAACATCCACATTGTGTCCCAAAAATGTAAATCATTTATTATTTTCGTAAGCAGATACTACAACCTTTGTCAGTTAAACGACGTTTTTAAGTGGAGGTAAATTCAAGGAAACTATGTGGCAAACACATTGTCCCATTTTCAAACAATTGCATCGTGGTTCGAAACTATACGAGAAAAATTAGAAAAGCCTTGATCTGGCAATACAGGGCCAGGGAACTAGCATTGAAACCAAAGAACATAAATCTGAAGAAAAAAACAATAGAGGGTCATAGATTCTGACGACCGCTTGCAGAATGCGTACTAAGTGACCCAACACGACGTGTTTCAATAACAACTCAATTATAGAAATAGCCTGCGATAAACTTAGACAGGAGTTAACTGGGACAAGGCTTGGTGCGCCTATTTGGTCTTATTTCGAGGCGGTACATTGAAACAACCAGCGCTTGGGTAACTTGGCTACAAAACAAGTTCTAGCAAGACATAAACCAACAATGCTGCTACATTTTTGAACTTTCAGCCATATGTACAGTGTAAATAACACAACAACACTGAGCTACGTGATTTATGGAAGGGTAAAACCAGAGCAAACGTCTCTTTGGTCCTAAAATCCGTGTCCCGAACTGATATTTAAAAATGCCAAAATAATCGTATAATTTCAGCAGTATAGTAATTTATGATTTACTTGTACATGTGTTGTGAACATGAGAATTTGTATTTTTCCATTTTTAGGCTACAAAAACTTATAATTAGTTTGATAGAGTATAAATTAGTGGAGTACATTCTAACCTGAAGAATCAGTTCTTGGTTTGCGGGAGTTTCCACACAAGGGGCGCCCACGAGCTCTATTGTTGTGGTGGCGGCGGTGGCCAAGACCGCAGAGCACTCCGATTTTCTCTGTAAAAGAGTGTTTTAAACGACTGAGAACTTTCCGAAGAATGTAAACAAATGTGTTGCTATTGCAAAAAAGCATTTATTTTTAATGTTTTACGAGCCTCAAAGACAATAGATGTCGAGATCGCCTGACCATGAACAAATTCAAAACAGAGGACTCTTTGACCAAGTCTGCATTTAAACAGAATAAAAAAATCTTACCACAACTGAAATTAGCGAGGTTGCTTTTGACGTAAGAGGTTTTCACAAACTTAACACCAAAAAGCTATTTGCGGTTTTAACTGTTGTGTTTCGGGTTGGGGAATAACATATACGGCAACGATTTCCAGGTTTTATCCTTTGGTCTTGGTACAAAGACCTTAACAGTTCTGGGTGGTTTAAAATTACTCACATCAACCGTTTTTACCGCTTTGGTGTCAAGTTTTAGAAAGTGACATACTTTATTTTGTGAAAAGTTACTTATTGCGCAACACCGGGCAAATATTTTGCAATGATCGAATCTTTACTTTGGTATATTCTGTTTATGTGCTTTGTTTCTGTATTATTATTAATGCTAGCACAATTATACGCGTCATATAGATTTCAAAGTTTTAAATTTAACCGTCCAAAACTTTCACCTTGTCTGTACGACCAATTAAAATTTCCTTTTACACTTTGATACTAATGTAGATATGCAAGTAACTCTTACCCGAGTTGTTGACAATGATGATGATGTTGCATCATTTTTAGTATCGCCTCTTTATCGTTTCCTGGTTAGTGAAAGCGCAGTTGCATTTTTCTGAGCAGTTTTCATGAAGGAATTTGGTCATCAAAGCTTTAGTTCGCAAGTCGGTTGAACTGGCCTTGATTTGCTATTGCATGCACTTCGTTTACATTTGTAAATATTGTATTTTTATGAATACATAATAATCTGTAAAAACACTATCACAACATTTAAATACCATCGTTTGCCGCTGTACACTTTCTGACACATTAACTGAATTATCTGACAACACTAAAATCTGCCTGCTTTTGTTAAATCATTCGTGTTTTTACACACCATGCTTTAATATCCTCAACTACAGGGTACAACCACTATTTTCTATTACCTGCGCATCAACTGAACGTGCAAGGTGGCTTTTTTTGTTAAAAAGGGACAGCAATAACAAATCAAAGCCTAAACTTCCTTAGCAGTGTAGGGACACTGTTCAACCACCGAACAGGCTGAAATTACATAGCACGAATGCCAAATCGCCTGCCGCACGTGGCTTTAATGCGCTTTGCCTGTGGTGTAAACGGTGCACGGGCTGCAGCTAGTAATGATCAGCGATGCATTGCCTTAGGTTGCTGTGCTACATTTCCACACAGATAGGCTGAGGTCCACAGCTTGACCTAATATTTGCGGTTTGCGGTTGGAAGAGGTAAGTGAAATTTGAAGCCACGAATATTTGCTGTGTAGTTTCGGGTTTCGTGCTAAACTCCAACATTGGCTTTCCAACAATTTATTTCCAGAAGATTAAGGTCAACCCAGATTTGCAATAAACGCCAAAAAGTGTACCAGCTGAAGCTCTCTTTCAACTACGAATCTATACCTAAGACAAACAACTTAAAAACAATACCTTGGACGATGTGGCCTTTGGGTGTTTGCTATTTTTGTGGTTTGGGTCGAAACTACTAAATTTTTTCTGGCCATTTGCTTTGCTTTAAAATTGAAAACTTTTAGACGGATGGATACCATTGATGTTTTAAGACTGAATTGGGTCCATTTGGTTAAAAGTGTAACTAAATATGTCAAACCTAACAAACCCTACGTGGCAACTTTTGTAACATGCAACAAAGTTTGATATGAAATGTTTTTAAGCCTATTTTAATTTTATGTCAATTGTCATAAAGTTGCTTCATGTCCTTGCATTTTTGTAAACATGAATTTTACTTTTACGATGGCCAATGAAATAAAAAGGTGGAGTCCCCGAACTGAAACCGTTTTCACAGCTTGAATACTTTTTCGCATTTTTTTCGTGCAGTCAACAAATAAACAACTTTGGCCGAAGCTGCAAGTTTTCTTACACAAACTACTATACAGTATTATATGTTATGCAGTTTACAAAAATTTTAAAATATACAAGAATTTCGGCGTGCTTTTATTTGCAATTTAAAACACTGAAATCAAATGCATGCACCGGTTCTTTACCATTCCTTTTCGATCAGAGTCTACAAAAGAAAAATAAAGTGTAAGCAACGATCAGGTTAAGTCAAAGACTAGTTACTC
>QXVZ01032493.1:0-11780 GCA_008931825.1 Phallusia fumigata
GTTCGTACTATTTTATTTAGTCCATTTTAAGGCTTATGTTGTGTGTTCTGTTATCTGGCAAGATGCTAGCTTTGAAAATGCCGTGAAAAATACTTTTTAGTCTGTAAGATTTTGCTGTTAAGCAGGTTGGCGTTTACGCGTTTTTTTGGACATCGGACAAGTTGGTTGCGGTTGACTGCACAAAGCTTATTTGGCAGCCCGCTTTACTCTCGCACATCCCTGGATGTAACAAGTGCCAATGTTGTATATTGTTGCAGTAGAATATAGGGACGTTTTTCATGTGTGCATGTCTGCCTCTTCAATTAAGTTTGGATTTGGAAATAGTGCAATAAGCACCTTGCTCAAGGCCTGGATGTACGATGTGATTGTTTCCGATTTGGTTCTGCTTACAATTCCAGCTGAACATTACTTGCAGGCAAATTTAGATACGGCTACGTCGAAGACCTTACGCTTCAGATTGTAGAATTACCATACGCGGGCAAGGAGTACAGTATGTTCGTACTTCTACCTGAGAACTTTGACCTACCCAAGGTTGAAGCCAATCTGAACCCGGAAAACCTAACCCGCTGGCTTTCTGATATCGACTACAGGACCGTTGATGTAAGTAATGACGGTGTATGGACGATTTGTGGCCTAATGCAGTTTGCGGCATATGGGTCATCTGATGGTTTTCTCCCTTATCACTATCAATCTTTCTCTTTCATGATCACCAAGTTTTATGAATATTAACTTTAACTGATTTTTAAGGACTAGTCCACTCTGTAAATGTTCTGTTGAACAAGCATCCTTGTGGGTTTTGGCGTCACTCATATATGATATAACCATCGATTAGTTGCCACACTTTTGTTCTTGAAGCTAAAAACGCTTTGTTACCCCTTTGCATGGTAAAACTCGTAACGTCGCAACCTTTGAAACTTAGCGACTGTGTGCTGTCCACCCCAACAAATTTGTGTTCCTGCTTTTAGCTTACTCTTCCCAAGTTCAAGCTCGAGGAATCGCTTAACTTNTTTTAAAACAGGTAAGTACCAACACAGTTGGATTGCAACATGTTTACATTTCTTTACCCCCTACAAGTCGTACTAGACTTCGACAAATGCAATAAACTGTAAAATAAGAGTGTTAAGAATAGAGGGAAATTAAATTTAAGCGTTGCCCAGATTATAACAGCCCCTTTTTCGAATTAACGACCCTGCCAGGGCCTGGAGCGCTACCAGATTAGCTACATAGCCTAAATAAATTTCGCTACTGCACAACACTGTCACCTCCTGCTGTAAAACACAGGTTGCAGAATCAGGCGGAAAAGTTTTAGCTGAAAGATCGGAGGCCGAAAGATCTAAGGAACGTTCTGTCGTGTATGCGGACCATCCCTTCATTGTGGTGGTCCGTCGCCGCTCCAGCCCCGCCTTCCATCTAATGGGCGCCTATAAACGACCAGAAGGACGAATTCAAAGCCACGATGAGTTGTAAAGTCCACAGGTTATTGGTTCGCACCCCGGTCAACGATGCAGTATTAGGTTGTTTTTTGTTTTCTTTTTTTACTCCACGCTACTGTAATCCAATATTTTTCCAAAATGCTTGTTTGGAACTTGCTATTCAGTTGTGTATTCGTTCCTAAACAATCATGGTGTTCTTTTTTCATTTGGCCCTAAAGTCAGTATTTTGTACGCTTTTCAACAAAAACAAAACTGCTTTACCCAATCGTTTGGTGATATTTTTTGACCTATACCTTTACAAAAAATTTAGATTCAGATACTTTTTTAACTAGTCTTTTCGGCGTAGCAGCCATTTGGAATTGTACAAAATTGGGCTTCAAAACAGTTAAAAAATGAACCGAGTTGACAAACAGTCCATAAAACGGCATAGAATATTAGTGCAAAAGTTAAAAAAATAAGAACAAAAAACTGACCAGAATCTCAAATTTAAAGTAAAAAATTCAAAAATGCTTGCTACCATTTATTACAGAATCAACAATATTAACTTTACGCTGTAAAAGTACTAGTAAAAAACAATTCTCATCCGAAGCAGCAAGCTTGTTGCGTCACGCTTATGACGTCACAGTGGGGGGGTTACATTTCCGGTTTGTCGGTGATGGCGTCAGAAGATTTGCGACAGAACGGACAGCAGTGTTTTTGCAGCACCATCAGCTCGTAATCGTCAGCGTGAAACATCTACATAGAAATGTCAAACAATAAATATGATTTCTATGCCACTGAAAAAAACTGTTGTTTGTTTTCAATTCTAATCTTGCTCATGATGAATAAAAGTGATTTTACAACCAACAGTTGGGTAACCATTGTTTCATAACAAACCGGCGAGAACATTTTGTATCGCAAAATTTGTCCGGTCAACTTGATTTTTGGCGGATTTAAAAAACATCTTAACCCAACCAGAAAGTGCATCTCTGTGTTAGCATATGTAATTCTCACATAAAACTTTAAAATTTTTGGAATAGTATTTTGCTTCTAACCTGGAAACACGAATCGCACATTGCCACAGCAACTTCGGGCATCAGGTTTTTGAAGTATTGGAAGGGCAACGGACATGGCCAACGTCGGATCAACACTTCACGTCTTGGTATTGAACGCAGGACGGTCCTGTTCACGACTACTGGCATGTATTTTCCACCTTCCTGTTAAGATATCACATACAGAAAGACATGAATGGCGTTATGGTGGTAACGATTCGAATCAGGGACCCAAATGCCAAAACATTTTGTCAAACACCAACAGGATTAAAACCTTGAGGGTCAAACTACTAGTGGGTTGACTGATGGGCCCATGGGGTGAAACAAGCAAATTGATGCACCACACAACCTGTCCCAATTTGACCCAAAGGGTCAAGCCAAACTAATGACACACCGCCATGACCATATCTACCGACTTCAAAAAGTTTTATTCAAATCCTTCAAACAAGTGCATAGACAAACTTTAGGGAAATATTTCACTCTTTTGAGAGGTGGAAAGGGGTAACAACTGGAGCTATGAGGTCAAACCAAACTAACGGCAAAACCGCCTTGACCATATCTACCATCTTCAAAAGTTTCATCCAATCCATTTCATGCTAGTGCGTGGACAAGTTTTAGGGAAGAAAAAACAAAAAGGGAAGCGGGACCCATAATAAAGCTCAATTACCAGAGCGTCGGGATTAACAACGCACCTCGAAAGTCAGCAGTTGAGCTGTGAAGGGGTCGTCATCTTCATCGTCATCCATGCGTAACGTCTGCGTGTTGCTGTCGTTCTTCCAATCGTGATTGGCTCGAACTTGTCGACGCTGTCCCGAACCGACCAATTGCAGTGCCTCTTCATCTGATATACCTTCCTCCAGTGCAAACTCGACTAACGGCAGGACCTCTGAAGAAACGAGACACTGCAGTCACAGGCTTTGACAAAACACAGGCCAGGTACACAATTCACGGCTTATCTCAATAGCAAGATACAAGCCAGCATTTGTGTGATGATGACAACAGCGTTGGTCGAAACTCAGAAAATGTTTTACGCACAAGTACTGCAGTACTTGTATCTTCTTGTTGAAAATACAGATCCTTCTAAAATGGCAATGTGGCTCGTACTGATGATGCAAATAATGAGGCGAAATATATATTTCGCAAAC
This sequence comes from Phallusia fumigata, assembly GCA_008931825.1. Taxonomy (NCBI): domain Eukaryota; kingdom Metazoa; phylum Chordata; class Ascidiacea; order Phlebobranchia; family Ascidiidae; genus Phallusia; species Phallusia fumigata. Next base: position 3,610 of record QXVZ01032493.1, read on the forward strand.
AAAACGTTGAACACTAAACGAAGATTTGTACACAGCTCTTGTTAAAATATACCGGCTCAAATAGTTCTTACAATTGCATCACTGATGATGGCATGAGTTATTGCCGAAACGTTTGATGAATGAAGCATGCCGCTTTTAAAAATGTAGGTCAGTATATTTTTAATAAAACGGTGCATGACATTGGACTGGTTAAAGTTGACAGTGTTGAAAGAACTCGGGCATTATAGATTAGTGGATAATGAAAACACCACATTGGTCAGACTCTAGTTCACAAAGCACATTTCAACTCACCGAATGACGAGAAGGAAAACACAAACGGTTGTCCGCAGTTGATGCAGCAACTGCCTTGCGGGTTAAGCAGGGGGTTGGTGGTGGAACAACGGTAACACATCGGCTGTAGATCCTGTGCGACGAAAGAGTTACAAAATACGTGCTGATATTAGTGTTGCCAAATACTGAAAACATTTCTAGGTTGTTGGTAGTACTTATAGCTTGGGGGCTCACAAATTGTAGGGGCATCAAAAAAATTAACAATACAATTTCTTTTACTCAATGTGTTGTCTTAACTGGCTAAAAATCAAAAATTTAGATTACAAATCAATGTGTGCATGACAGTTTTAACAGCGAAAGTGTTAAATCTCAACTATCAATCGCCCAACAAAAACTACAATACAACAACAGCAAAACAGTAACAAAACTGCTATTGATACTTGCCTCGTTATCTTGGTAGGGTTTGGATCGAATCGTCACTGATCCGAGGTCGATGAGATTTTGGAAACGGAAGGGAAGTTTTAGAGTGTGGAGTTTCTCGTACGCGAACCTGGCCAGCTTAAAAGCCCCCAGAGACCGACTTTGCTTCGCCAGTGCGTACAGTGTAGCACTACGTGACAAACGGGTTAAGTTAAGGACATTAAGTTAAGGTTGATTGTGTTGGTCATAAGGCAACAAACTTGGTTGCAAAACATTTCTGAAACTCGTTACGGCTAATTCCGATAACGTCACACTTCAATTTAACAAAACAAAACTTTTCAACCGTAATGTGACTTTAACGCATTGTAATTAATTTAGAACATTTTTAACGGCCGAATTTTCGCAATTTAACCGAGTTCGATTGTAAACGTTTGAGCGAAAGGATACACCCTCGACACGCCCTTCGGAGGGGGAGCCCCCGATATGCTGTGTAGAAGAAACCTCGCGATGTTGAAGAGCGCTTCAGGTAGATGTGACGTGAAAGGCTCGTCCTGCGAAAAAAATCGTAAAAAAGTGTAATTACAACTTTTTTAGGGCTCGCATTTCGTTCAGTCAAAGTAGCATGGTGCTATACAAGGACTTCCAGGTGGTAACCAAAAACTTCCGGTTTTTTCTTCACAAAAAAACTTTATTTACAGATTTTGTTTTTACTTGTCGGATTCTATTTATCATTTCCTACATATCTGTGTACTTTTGCTTTTGATACCAATTTTAACGTATTAGATTAGTATAAGTCAGGCTAATTTAGAAAGGGGTGGTACGTGATGAGTGATGACAAAACACGACAACCAAGTTAAACGCGACCAGAAAAAGGTTGGGAACCACCTTCCTAAACGATAAATGTGCCAAACTGCAAATAAAGATAATCAGAAAATTTTGGGCCTAAACGTTTTTTTGCCAACTATATGATGCAGTGCATAAAGAATTTGCTTGTTTACCGTGTATCGTTGTATGGAATGGTAGACGTAGTAGATCTCCGCGAGTTTCTGGAACTTTCTGTACTTGGTGAGCATCTCTGTTCGCCTTAGTGGTTGTTCTGTGGCAAAATCATAAATTAACGCACCGATCGCACATGCAACATTACAAGAATACAGAATACATGAACAGTGCCAAGAGCTTGTTTCGTTCACGCAAATAATGGAACATGTTTCATAGGCCTCGTACTGGGGCCCCTGTGACAACTAATCATCGGGATAGTATAGGTTATAGAAGCTCGAGAAAAAACTGCTGCGAAGCGTTCTCAACAAGCGTATCATGCACCGGGCCGAAATATACGCAGAGGGTCAAGAGACCTCTCAATGCCAAGATGCGAAAGCAGCAGCTGTACGCCCTCCTCTGTGGACAAGAATTAGCGGAGAATCTAAAGGTCGAGCAAACTCAAACAGGACCATGGGCTTACTGACTCTTGCTGAGTTTCTTGTAAATCAACGGACATTTGACTGTTTCAATAACCAATTTACGGAGAATTGTCAGATTATAGATTCAGGAGAAAGGATCACTTGCCGTCAGCGATGTCCACACATTGCATGGAGAGCATCCAGTAGTAGTAGCCGGCGTCATTGAACCGACTTTCAATCACCGCGTTGTCTGTCAACTGCTCAAGAACGCGCAAAGCGTCATCGATTCGACCAGCTTTGTGGAACGCTGTGTGGAATGGAAGAAACAACAGTTAAGTTTGTGACATGATATTTCAAAAATTGAGATGTTTGTTTTGAGATTTTTTCGAACTCTTTAATTCCAAAGGTTCGTTTTTATCTCGGGGATAAGGATCAAAATACGAACTTTTTGCCATTAACAAAGAAAAATAAAGCAAGTCCGTTTTTATCAACATTTTAAGAACATATCTATAATGCAATGTAGATCAAACCTGCACGCTTTCTTATGTGCTTGTAACATAGATAATGTCATGGACTTGGCAGCAAAAGTATTTCCGTTCGAGAAAAATCACTAAATAATTTAGTTCCAAATGAAAATAAATTCATACCCTTCTGTGCCTCTTCAAATTTGTCGTTTTCCGCCAACCACTGGGCGTATGGAACATAAACGTCATCCCTGTATTCCGGGTTGTTTTCGACCAACGCAAACGCCTTCAAGAAAAAAAGTTGTGGTAAAAATAGATATCGAAACCACAGACGGCCAGTACACTAAACGTAATGGGGATACGAAAAAAACTGGCAAATATAGAGAACAATAATTCTCTCGTCGTAACTAAGAGCTGTTTGAACTTCTGCTCATTACTTGTAATGCCTGACAGATTTTTTTTAGCAAAACCGTTTTACTCGACTGTCGAAATTAAGATGAAGTACAGGTCGGTCCATTCCCAAAATCTACCTCATCCCAGTTCTTAGTATCGACGTGGAGTTGGACTACTGCTCTCCGATCTCCCATCTTGTTAAAAACCTCCACGCAGTACGCGTATTGTTCCAAGCGTTTGAGGTGGTACGCACAACGGGCGAGGGGTTCACGATCAGCCTTGTCCAATTTTCGGGCGAGGTCAATCAACCTATAAAGCACAACAGGGTAATGCACTTGGACTGTAAATAGGCTTGAGGTAAATTCGTTGCATGTATAAGTTACTTTGAAAGAGCTCTATTCACCCCATGCAAGATGGCAAGTATAATTTGGTAATGAACCAATGCAACAATTTCAATAAATTTATACAGCACGATCGCAAGTTACCTTATCAGTGCTATTAATGTATTACCAGTTCGTTCTGAGAGACTTGAGGCAACCTCGTTGTTTTAATATCCAGGCAAACCCAAACATTGCGAAGCGCTTACATATCAGTCCATCCGTGCTCTCCGATTATCTCTAGTGCTTTCAGATTCTCCCCAGCAGCCAAGTACATTTTCGCAGCTTCTCGGGGCTCGTTAGTGCTCTGTGCCCATGTCGCTTGTTTTGCCATTAATTGCTTGTGCTCGTTAGGGTCGCTTAACTCCATGTATTCCTGTAAAGATGTAAAATTTGAAAGTTGTGCTTGACAAGGGTGATGGTGTGCAAAGTAGGGTAGTGAGTGATGACTCAATTATGGGAACTTTGATCACAATGACTTATACTTTTCATTAGCTTTTAGCACTAAAACACATTTTGTTTTCATTTCTGATTATACCAGCGCTTATAGCATTGTTATCCTTCGAGAAAAAGTTTCCCAAACTTTCGTTTACAGACTATCGGCCAATCCTCCGTAAATCATCTAAGCTGTGTCAAAAATGAACTTAAGTTCAATTGTACAAAGCTTGCTCGCAAACAGCTTTGAAACTTTAATGTCGTAGCTACTAGGTAACAGCTATTCCGTTTATCGTAGTTTTTTGCTGGCCGCATTTTTTCTCAAATCGGCACAATATGCAGTGCAAAGGTCACCGACCTTGGCAAGTTCGAACATTCTCAGATCCGTGTACATATCTGCAGCCTTCTGTGAATGTCCAGCCTTCCTGTAGAGTTTGGCAGCCTCGTTGAACTCGCTTCTGTAGGCGTGGATGTCTGCCAGAAAGAGGTCGGTGCTGGTCTCCCCGCGACGCTGTCGGTCCTGTAAATTGGTAACAGCCTCGATTTGTTTCACAAAGATTTTCCTTTGTTATAAGGCTTTTGCCCCAGAGACCCCATACACACATATGATCACAAAAAAAAACAGTTAGTGTTTTGCTGTCAAGAAAATTCCAAGATTTCAATTTTAACATGAGTACTTTCCAGCACTATGGCGGACAGAATGACCAACTTTCTTTTATAGTTTTAAGTCTATGTATGAGGCTAACAACCCCTTCTAAGTTAAGAATGGACTTACCTCAATAGTTTGAATAAGTTCCAAATAACGCAGATTCCTTGTCCGCGTAAATGCTTTGCGAGAAACGTCAAAGTTGAGACCTTCCAATGCCTTGTGCGCCAGATGATCCCAATCTGACTCCGTCACACCCAAGCAAGCTATCTTGTAAGCTTCGCTGTTGAAAATGGTAAACACGTTTTTATCGCTATGACATATAATGTGTTATCCGTCTTTGGCGAAAAATAGAGCAATTGTCGGAAAATTTTACTATTGTGTTCAAAGCCAACATCTTGCAAAGAATTCAAGTCAAACTTCCGCGAAATTTAGGACATAACAAAGGTTAAAATATTAACGAGCGATTAAAATTTACCAATCAATAAATGCCTTTTTTACGAGACCGACCTTAAAATAATTAGATTTTGGTGAATATTTTAATCATTCTAAAATTATGTGTAAGTGTTTTTTTAGCGAAAACGTTAAAGAATATAATTTTGGCACAAAGATCAAAAGCCTGCGACACCCGGTATTCCCAGGCGGTCACCCATCCAAGTACTGACCGGGCCCGACGTTGCTTAACTTCCCAGATCGGACGAGATGGGGTGTTCTCAACGTGGTATGGTCGTAGGCAACTGCTGGCATCAAACNCCCAGGCGGTCACCCATCCAAGTACTGACCGGGCCCGACGTTGCTTAACTTCCCAGATCGGACGAGATGGGGTGTTCTCAACGTGGTATGGTCGTAGGCAACTGCTGGCATCAAACGACCGCTTATAAACTACAATACGTTCGCTTGCCCAGCAAAGTCAAATTCGGAAGCAGTTGTCACACTAACCCTGGATGTTTTACAGCTAACTTACAGGTATCCCAATGCAAATGAATTAATTGCGACTCGCACGAAATATTCAAAAACCTTAATTTGTTTTTGCTCTTGTAGAACGATTAGGTTGAGGGTTCCTTTTTAAAGACCATCGTCGCGCAAAATTTATTCGCTTGTATTTAGTCAACCTTGGGTGCCTTTTGGGTCACTTGACTTCCAAAAGGTTTTATACCATTAACATCCCAGTGGGAACCCACCGTGAAAAAAAATGTCACATGACGTTGATATACGGTTGTGAGGTCTTTCAACCAAAAAACAACGAACTGCAACCGCACAAGTCGGCGGTTTGACGTCCTAACGGCGTCACAAAAAAACTAGCACAAACACGTCCACCTAATTTAAACAAACCAATTTATAACGTCTGGATGACGTTGCAACCGAGAAGTTGTTTTGGCACTCCAAAATTGACGTTGCAATAGCGTTACAAATGCAACTAAATATACATATATCATCCGAATAAACCTTTAAACTACAGATTTCAAGTTTACCTGTACATTTGGCGGTCCAGGTATTGATACATGGGTGCGGACTGCGGAACGTCGACCGATTTCATCGCGTGAATGTGAAGGCAGAATATTCGGGATCCACAGTAGCCGACCACAAACCCGTTCATACGGCGTTGTTGGGCGGGGAAAGAGCCAGCTTTGATACCGAGGAATCCCTTGCCCGAGTAGCAAAGCATGTCCTCGTTCTGTGTGTTCCAAGCCACGCTGTTTGCGTTGAGTTCCTGGATTCAAAGAGTGGTTAAAGTTGTCAAAAAATATTGTATGTCTGGTGGGCCAGTACTGTGGACTGTTGTAATCGGGTCTGGGATGTGCACTGTAGCGGGAATGTCGTGTAAATAACAGCATACTAATTATCGTATCACTGTACAAGAGCACTAGTTGGATTGTGGGTCGGTCTATCAAATTAAAATTAGTCTAGATTTCGGTTCGATCTGAACCCACGTTGCGGCCAATTGAGCCACACAGATTCCTCTTAGCAGAAGTCAAACCACTTAAACAGCTCTGTTGCATTTGAATACTCGGTAAGAAATCGTCACTTTTAGTTAACAGCTATAAAAGCATATCCGGGTTTGGTAAATAACCTGCTGACAGCACCTAATGTGAGAACAAGAGCTTACTTCGAATAATAGTTCTTTGGTGGTCAGGTCGTATACAAGACACGTCGAGTTGTCGTTGATGATCGCAAGTTTGCCACGTGACATGCTTAAATCCAAGCAGCGCACCGCGCTCGCTATTTGAAGCAACTCGATAGGAAACGGGTTGTCCACGAATATTTGCAGCACCTGTTAAAGTGGTGGTATGTATTACAGAGATTGGCGGTTCGAGCCAGTACCCGAGCAACCGGTAACGAACCGCCGAGCATCAAAGCAAAATCTGCTGGGTATAAGAACAAGCAAAGGTCTTTAAACAAATTAAGCTGCGAAGCGAAAATCACCAAACGTTTTTTACTGTTAATAGCGACTTTATTCAGGCAAACGGACCTCTCCTAGAGGTCAAAAGTAGGAACATTTTAGTTTTCATTTTAGGGGAACGAAAGGTGTGGCGACCACTTTGTTGTTGCGTCCTGTATGTGCGACGTCAAGCCTCGCCAAGCAAATGCAGTGAACTTAAATCAACTTACAGTACAGTTCTGCCACAAAGCATATACAAGGTTGAATCCTCGAACGTTTAATGACAACTAAGCATTAAGTTTTATTATTTTCCTTAAAAGGGTTCTTACTTGGCCGTTTTTCAAGCCCAACAGCAGTCCTTCGCGACCAGAAGGACCTCCAATAACTTTAATGTAACGAATGTTAGCTTCCAGCACCCACTCCCTCTGCTTGTCGCCACTCATGGAGTAACAAGTAAGTCGGTTTTCCTGAAATACAAGACAAATGAAATTTCCTATGCAGCAAATCGGACGTTTCTCTGGCAAAAATGTATCGCACCTTCACCGAGGTTTAGACAAACAAATGTTCTTTTTTGCGAAAAATCAGTGCTACTTTTTAATAATAAGGGTACAAAAAAGGAAAAACCCACCTGACAAAGTATGATGTTCTGCATGCAAACCACCAACAAATTGCAATCAAACTGTTTCATGATTTTGTTTACAGATTTGTAGTAAGATGTTCCTTCATTGTTTACCATTTTGTAGATAACAATCCGATCAGAAAGTTGCACCTGTTTGTGACAAAGAGCTACAATTTAGGCTATCAATTCAAACCGCAACATATCAGTTTTCACAAAATCAGTCACCAAAACTACTTAGGTGGCCATCAGGTAAAACCTTGAGTTGAGTGAATTCTAGCAAAAACTATATTTGAGTTAGTGTAGGAAAACAAATCAACTTTCGCATTGAGTGACTGTCAGAAAAGTACTTGACTTAAATTAAGTTAATAAAATTTGCTAAATAAAAACACATACAGCCAGATTTTCCTTGTACACCGATATCTTCTTGACAATATCATGACAATGAATTGTGATCCTAGATTCTCGTTCTTCCATTCCATTTGCCTCTAAGATGGAGGAGTTAAGTCGCTGGACCACAACATCAGTTAGGCGCTCACGAAAGGCATACACATCACGGTATAGTCCATGGACAGTAGAAAAAGTTACACTGTGACATGTGATGGACCCGTCCTGATGTCCAACCACCTAAAATGGTAGAAAACAATGAACTGTGTGTGCAGAATGTTGCAAACATTTACTAGGCAATGCTAACTAAGTAGTGGTTCGTGAAGTTTTTTCACATTCCTCCCAGACAATTTTTTGGTCACAAATTTTCCCCAATAAATAAACAT
>QXVZ01032496.1:0-15990 GCA_008931825.1 Phallusia fumigata
AGAGGGAGTTTTGAAAGTTGATAGAAGGGCGCAAGCACCGAGTAGTTAGTTTCACAAAATTAAAAAACCCAAGTTTACAAAATTTTTCTGCCTACACAACACAAGTAATGGTATGGCCAAAAACTCTACGCCTTTCAAAAATTAGAAACTTGACCTTTTCTTCAAAGGCTTTTAAATTTTCGCTTAATAAAACAACAAAAACACATTACAAAACACACGAAATCGACATATATGTAACCTTAGTGCTCTCAACACCTACAACAACACAAAACCTACGTTAACAAGACGCCTGGCTTTGATATCCACAACCTGGAAAAGAATCCACAGGAACGAACCTAACTTCATGCTGGCCACAAAAAGTCCTTTACAGTGATGCAGCAATCTTCCCTACGTCGCTACGATTCATAAATGACAAGTTGTCGCTACTTGCTTTTTGACGAGCATAGAATTAAGACGGAAACGCTCTTATTGGAACCTCAATCCCGCATTGGTAATCTCATTATGGCGATCGCATGTATTGTGGAGGGTGTAGCCGTGACCGGTTGTCGCTCTGTAGTGTCACATGCATTTGTGGACATAACCGTGTTAAAAATAGGTTGACGGTGCACGTGTTTATGAAAACGTCGCTTGGCAAGACCAAACCCGTTTTTTCAACACAATTGCATGGCCTACGATAAGGAACCCAGCAGGTATATTGTGCTGGGTGCCGAGAGATACGGATAGTCCCATGGCGGCTATTTCGAAGGAGTCTTTACCCATGTGGGCTTTCCACATATTCTTTCATATGATCATTAAATGTACATTCGTCATAGTTTAATTCACAACAAAACATACATTACACTAAATTTTGTTTAGTTCCGAATATTTTCGCAACTATTGTGACCCCAAATGGGTTTGTACCGTCTTGAAAGATTTTTTGAAGACCCTGCACAGTTATACAATTTTGCTAACCGAAAACGCACGCGCCATACGGTATCCCACTTCATATCAGCGTCTCGCAAACCCTTTCAAACCAGTAGAGATTGGCAGGCAATCTATTGGATCGATATATTTGCATGCTGTTGCATGTAGTAATATGAACCGTGCATTAGGCGCTGGCCAGGTTCTAATTTCAGTGCTGGATATCGAACAGCGGGCGGTTAAAATTGACCGCTATCAATGGACAGCACACTGCCGTCCACATATGGTCACAATGGCTGAGACCACTTGGTGACAATTGTGGTTAGCAGCTGGCGTTTGAAGCTAGGATTCTCGGAACCACAGACAGGGTTGCAAAAGGATGCAGGCTATTGTGCTAAAATGGGAAACTCCATTGGTCTACCACAGTGACTGGAAGATGTTTGTGGGTTGGTCAGAATTTAACGAAACAGTTGTAGTCAGTAGGCCACAATAAAATGGCTTTTATTTTTTAGCATAATCCTCGTCTTCGAATCCCAGGATTGCTTACCTATCAGGTCGAGAAATACTTTACGCCAGCCAAATAACTTGTAAATCATATTGAGAAAGCGTACAGCAAGTCACAATTTGTGCAGTTATAAGATTGCATTGTATTCACGATGAATCTTGTGATGCATTCGCTTCGTCGGCCGAGTGTTTAACAACGTTAATTGGAATGTTATCAAAGGAAATTATAGAATTCGGTTAAAAGCAGGACTTTATGTTCAGGACAGACAAATAATCAGCAACTGTTCACTAACAAAGGTTGTTTATACGTTTAAATAGTTCATTACAAGTTTTTTTCATTGTGGTGTGGGCAGGTTGATTAGGAAAATGACAAATGAGTTTTGTGTGATTTTGCTTTTCTTGCTCAGCATTGGTGCGGCTATACAGACCAATGGTAAGTGAAGCTATTTTTGACGAAAGCATGATAAATGTTAAAAGGCTATGAGGCAGTGACATGAAAAACTGCGTTGTGAAACTAAACTGCAAACTTTGGCACTGACAGCAACTGGAGACAGGGTCGGCAACTTTTTGAATGCAGCCAAATATGTCACAAACTTGATGGTTTCGCGTGCCATGTAAACGATCACTGCTTTTTGTTTTTGTGTTAAATCAGGTTTACACGCGCTCTCTGTAGCTCGTTGCTGCAGTTGCACTGCACTTTACGTTAAAAACCAAAGACCTCGCTATATTGGCTCAAAAATGTATTGGAACAGGAACTCGTTAATCACTTGACGTGCCATGAATATTCACCTTGCATGCCTGGGGTTGCTAATCCCCTGAACTATAGATTGCAATCAGTCACTGCAGTTTAATAGCCCAAGTTAAACAAGGAAGTGCATACTTTGTCTGACTTGCTTGGATAAAGTTAAACGCCCTCTTTTGTAAAATTGTTATACTAGCAGAAAACGCAAACAATTAAGAACATTCCACAATACACGTACTATGTCTAAGACTCAAAATTTGCAGCTTTAGTAGTATTCTGAACAAATGCACCATTGCGCTCCAAATACTATGAAGACCACGCTTGTTACAACACAGACCACTCAAAATTTACTAAATCACCTTGCATTGCAAAAATTCCAATTCTTGATTTACAGTGATACATTACGCACCGCAAGGGAAAGACGGAATTTGGATAGACACCGACAAAACGGGCCTAAAAAACGCTTCACATGGAGTAGAAAGTCCCCTACCTCCATTTCAAGTTGTCCAGGTTCAATATATAAATTCAGAACGCAAAAGAGGTCCCAGATGTTTCGCTTGCTCTGGGCTTGAATGTGCTACACCCAGGCAAACTGGTCAAAATGCGGAATTGCAGTGCGACTATGGCGACGTGTGCTGGGTAAGTGGAGTGGTGTCAACGCGGCTGAACATATGGTGGCATATCATATATTCTCTTGGTGTAGTGTTTCGTCATGCATAAGCGACGTACAAATTAATCTACCGCAACTTTTATACTAGCCCGGACGTACAAATTACTTATCATTTACCTGTTCAATTTTCTGGTGTGTCTAGTTTGTGCATGCGATGGTCTTTTATAAATACATTTCGACATTTGATAAAACTATTGCGCAATACTAAAAAGCTTACATACCACCACCGTATACATAAACCGATAAACAGCATTTGTTTCTGTTAAACATCAACAATATAGCCAGGCTACAAAATATCAAATTTTTAATTTCAAGTGTCAAATTTCTTTCAGACAATCGAGACAGTAGAGCGGGCGCCGAACGCGCAGGCAATTTACTTCCGGGGCTGTGGACGCATCGACAAGCAGAAGTGCGCAGGCAATAAAAACGACAGACCGCCAGCTCGCAGCACGGCCGGGCAGCGTAAAGACGCCAATGGGCCTGAATACTGCGACTGGAGCACTTCAATCAGTCAGTGCAAATCCTGCTGTGTGAACGACTATTGCAATGGGGCGCGTTTGTTTACGGGTTTGACCGGCGAGGCTGTGGATAGTTTAAAGAACAGTGGAGTACGGAATTTGGGTTGGATCGGGTTTGATGGCATCGGGCACACGGCATATGAAAGCGCCTTTCGCCGCGGCTGCTTCATCGCCGTGATTTGGTGGGTAACCCTATTTATCACCTTCCCGCCAACCAATTAGGACGTGATTAAGATTGAAAGTGTTGGTCAAATTGGCCGAAACAAGGTCAAGATGCAAGATTGTAAGCAATTGTGGTACGCCTTGTGGTTTGTACGTCTTATACTCATTGGTCTTAAAGGGCTAAGAAAACTGAACACTGTCTGAATCGACTGTTAGGCAATCATTTTTGTTGTGCATTATTTTGTTTTTTTAGGGAAACTTTTAATGTCACTGTGTGTTTTTGTCCGTTTTAAACACTACCCTGCATGAAAAAGCTGCGATTTAAAATGTGTACGTTCCATGGCTGCCCACTATCCGACTGCTGTTACACAATCGCATTCTTTTTCTGCAAGCGTTCCGCAATTTATCTCCCTTTTCCGCTATCCTTTGTTTAAGTCAGCGCTGGTGCCAAATATCACACCGTCATTGTGCCAAAGTCGTTTGTGACGTAACACACTAGCCATGCGCAAATAAATGAGCAATACAATACAACTACTGCTGTTTTTTATAGACTGAACAGGCAGAAGCCACTGGGTCCAGACCAAACCCTGTATGTAAAAATTTCGACGCCCATAGGCAAATTAAAAGACTGTTTTGACACGAAACGGTTGTTGCTGTTTCAACAAAAACACATAGTCTGCAGTGGAAAAACATATACCACCCCAGTAGCTATCCATGCGCAGTATGCGATACATTTTCCTTACGTTATGTAAAATAGCTGTTAAATGCAGATGAACTCTGACAAAAAAGCGTTATGTAGCACTTACCGTATTAGAGTTGGTCACAGTAACTCTATATTCCGTTATCCCAGCAAAAAANCTCATAACAGTGGCGGTGTAGTTTTGGAACTTTGCAAGCCCTTCTACCACGATTTCAGTTCGATTTCCTGCAAAAACATCAGTTTCATACATTTCTTAAACGATTTGAGCAAGCTATTTTTTTGTAGATAGTTAATCTATTATTCTCGTCATTTTATTTGCGCTGCCCGCCAGGGTCTATAAAAAGGAAACCAAGCAGGTACATAGTTCCGAAGGAGACCCGAGAGCTACCACGGATGGGCCGAAGAACCGTTTTGAAGAAGTGTTAACATATATACCCCTATATATACTGCTGACCTTAATTTATGTTTTTTTACTTCCAAATGGTTTTGCAAGTGTTTGGGGCCCGAAATAGGTTTTTATGGTTAAATGAATCATGATAACGTGGACCAGTGGTTCCAAACCGTTCAATAACACTTTGTACCGCTTCTTATCTAGTGGGGGAGGAAAGATAAGTTCGACAATAAGCAAAAAAGGAAAACGCATTAAAAAATGTTGGGAACCACTGGGTTATGTGTACTGAAATCATTTTACCACCACTGGAGTGCCTATAATTCGTCGCGGACTTCACAGCAACTTACCAACAGAAGTAAGTTGCCCAACGCCTTGTACATCAACTGTATATCGCGTAATAATGCCGTTGGGTTGTAATGGCGGATTCCAGACGAGATTAGCCGACGTCGAAGTGAGCTCGCTGTAGCGAAGATTGTCCACAGGCGACGCTGGCAAGTCTTGTAGGGTTGTGGTTGATGCGGACGATGGCGGCCCGTAACCGTCAATGCCACGCACAAAGGGGGACACTTGAACGGTGTAAGTGGTGTACGGCTGGTAAAATAGGTGTAGATAAATTTAACTGCCGACTATAACATAGTTTCAGTGAAAAAATTGCGAGCTGCAGGTTGTAGCTTAGTAATTCTAAAGGGCTGATTTTTAAAGATTACAATTGCTTCAAAAACAGTGGTTCTTGTAATATTAGCATTTGCTATTAAACATTTTCTGTGAAAAAATCGACGCCCGATAACTTACAAAAAAATACATAAAGTTCCGAACGAGGTAAAATTTTGACAACAATATTCCGATACAATAATTCTAAAATTTTATAAACAAGTCTTTCATTTTTCGCTGCTTTCATTCGGTTTTGTGTACTTGTTATGGTCCTTGGCTATTTAGTTTGATAACGACAGAAAAAATGTCGAAACCTATACTTTACTTAAGTATTTTGGCCTGTTTATTTGTTGCAGTTGTTTCAATCTTCCAAACCCCCTACATTAGACGTTGAAAATAAGCACACAATTTTAACAACAACGGAAAAATGTTGTTGTATGAAGCTTGACAGAGTCGGAAGCCTGCTGGGCGTAGCCAAATTTCTAAATTGAAGGTCATTAACCCAGGAAAAAAATCTCTACGTTATACAATAGGGTAGGTTACCCCTGAAAATACACCCCTGCCCATTTTTGCCACGCTATTGAGCAATATATTTGTATTGCCATGTTGGTTTAAAAACATTACCAGCAATCCAGTCAGCACGGCTTTATCAATCTCAACGCCTTGTTTGGTGTCCACCACTTCCGACACACCATCCACGATGCGGGAAGTGGAGAGGTGAAACAGAGTTGGTCCCGTCAGTGGCTGGTGTGGAGACCAACTCACCAATATCGACGTTGAGTTGTGCGGGTGAGCAGTCAGGTTTACCACAGGATAGTCAGGTACTGTAACAAAATATTCAAAAATCTTTTCAAAAAGTGTTATTTGAATCAAAAATATAACTGCCAGAGAGCTTGTATACAGTGAATACATTGTAATGCAAACGTTTCAAAAATCGCTGTTGTCATCATCAGTGCACAATTTAAACGTTTGGATTACAATCTGTTCACTACATACAAGATCTCTGCAGTGATATATTAAATTAAGGTAGAAATCAAAAACTTGNGTTTGGATTACAATCTGTTCACTACATACAAGATCTCTGCAGTGATATATTAAATTAAGGTAGAAATCAAAAACTTGGCACATCCATCACAAAGTTAGGTGAAATAAAACCAAAAACTGTTACAACAAACAATGTTCACGTAATCGTAACAATATATAAATCATAATATCGTCCAGTAAAGCATAGTTTTTCAGTTTTGGGGTGTATGTAGTATACACCAGCAGTAGTATTTAGTACGCCGGTATTATTTGAACACGTCTCTACCAAATACTACAAAATTTCTAAACACACGAACATGCGTCATGCAAGAAAACGAAAAAAAAGCGAAAATATGGTTGTTAGTGTCGCGATGACGTCACTCACCCCCAGCGAGAGTCGAACCCTGAACCGTCTGCGACCAGGGACCTGATCCTTTGGATGTATAAGCGGAAATTCGGACAGAAAAACTCGAAAACTTGGGCAGGCCCGATACAGTGGCTTCGATAGGACTGTTGGAGATTTTGAACTCGGTTGAGTCGGCGTTCGCATATTCCAAACCCGAGTTTTGACAGGAAACGTTGTAGCCCAGAATAATTCCGTTTGGACTGGCAGGTTCCTGCCACTTAATTGTTAGTTGACTTGATTTTTCGTCGAAGATCGCTACTTCCATCGGTGAAGTGGGCACTGAAAACAACAGTAGATAGATAGTAAATCATTGGAATTCGTAAAAAGTTAAATTTAACACAAAACATTTTGCATTTAAGGATTAAAAACTAAACCAGTTCAGCTGGTCGCAGGTTTTTTACAAGGTCACAACTCCCAACCCAAGTTTCTTTTTTACATTTGTGCATTATTAATACTCTTTTATTTCAAAAGACTTTAAACTGAGTGCTTTAACATTTATGAAACATTGTTTTCCTTAAAGCAAACTCAACCACTTGTGTTTGATTCCCTTAGCAAGAAAGTTAAGCGACATTGCTCCCACTCAGTGGACCCGATAGGTTGACCAAATAGAAATCACAAACTTCAAAAAAAATCAAACAAAAAATGATCCAACGGAACTGCAGTGAGGCAGGTAGCTCGACGGTGGGCTCATTGTGAGCATAACGCGTTCAGGCGTTGTTCCGTCCATCGGGATTAACATGAAACAAACAACCCACCAGATTCTTCCGTGCGGACACGACACACAGCAGGGTCACCCACACCAGCTGAAGTCGCACCAGCAACCATCACAGTGTAACCAGTATATGGTCGGAGTTTTTCTACAGTGAACTGGTGTTGAGTGACCGAGAGATTTTCGACCGCCACGCTATAGGCGGCTCTGGATGCATTCAAAACAAATCCTGTCAGAATCCCGTTCCGCTCGAGCGGGTCTGCCCACGTGACCAGTATGCTCTGTTCGTCGATGACGTCACATGTCAGGTACGTTGGCTGGCCGGGCACTGGGTAAAAAGAAACAAACGCCAGCGCGCCATGGAGAAGATTTAATTAAATCTGCCCCACATGTAAATCCAAAGCATAGCCGCACTAAGTGTTAAAGCATGAACGACGAGTGATGTAGAAAAGTTTCTAAGATAGAGTTAGTGTATGGCTAACCATATCTAATTGTACGCAGCGGTTAATAAAACCACGCAGCATCAGTTAACTTACCATCTTCCAAAGTCCGCACGTGCACAATGCTGCTATTCTGTCCCCCGTCACCCAACGCTGTGCTCGCCGTCACCATGACGTCATAATGGGTGTATTTTCGAAGGTTTTCTAACAACGTTTCTTCGGCGTTGAAGACCTAAAGAATTTGTTGCATTGGAATGTTAAGTGTTGGACTATTGGTTCAATCCGCCTATTTTGTAGTGTTTTTTTTCTGATTACATGTGAGTATTTTGTACATTATTCTCATCTATTACATTTCTAATTAAATGTGGGTATTTTGTACAATATACTTAACTATTATACTTTTGAATACTTGTAGGTATTTTGTACATTATACTTAGCTATTATAATTCTGAATGCATGTAGGTGTGCCGAACTTACATCTACTGTCGCAGTGTCGCCACCCAGCTGAGTATAATACACAGTGTAAAACTGAATACGTCCGTTCGGTGTCAGGGGCGGTCGCCAGGCAACACGCACAGATGTTGACGTCATTGGCTCTGCAACGACCTCGCGTGGTGGATCTTCGGGGTCTGACAGAAAAAAGAAATAATAAGCCAAACCAACGAAACTTTGAAGTGACTATGCAAAACAACAAAAAGGTAAAGATTTCACAAGTTTTAGGGAATATACCTTCAATTGAAACGGGTGTTGAGTTTTCAAAAATGATTCATTACTGAATAAAAGGGACTTATTTTTTATTGCAAAAGTTTCAGCGAATGTTAATGACATTATCATTGCATAAGTGTTTGCTATAAAATATGTGGCGGCCATTGAAAATTTAAGCTACTATTTCAAGCACGATTGTTACCTTTTTCCAAATTATTGGAACACCGCGAAAATGTAGGACATGACCTTTAACCTTACAGTCACTATGGAAAACATTTGTAGCAGAATCTCACCGTCTTCTAATGTTTCAAACGTCTCCATTTGACTCGTTTGACTTCCATTCCCCACTTTTGTGTACGGCACAACGACTACGTTGTACATAGCTGACTTTCGGAGGTTGGTTAGGGTTACTGTCGTGGCGCGTGACGTCACCAATCGTGAAACTCCATCTTGTACGCCTCTGCAGTAAAATAAAAGTTTATGGCCTTAGTTTGACGTTTCCTGATGATGAAAATAGCGTAAGAAACACAAGATACAGACTTGAAGAGTAACTTAAACTTGTATGTAGTGAATTCTTTGTATTGCAAACTTTTTGCTAATCTATGCAATAGCGTTTGTCGAAACGTTAAAAATGTTTTGCACACAAGTACTGGCTTGTATCTTCTAGTTTGCGGCTTTGAATACCCCCAAGTCAAAACTGTCAGCATGACAGCAAGCTGCGAAGTCACTTTGAGAACAGAGTGATAATGTTGGCAAAAATTTCGCGTTGGTCCGACAATAAAATTCAAATATAAAAGGGGTAAAAATAACATTTCCGTTCACAAGACGTGTTTACAATTAAGTGTTAACTTTTATTAAGAACATATTCGGCAATGAACTAGTAAATAACGTAATCATTTTATTACATACGTTTCATTTGAAGTATTACTGATGATTTTAATAAATTGATTGTTACGTTTGTAATACAACGACGACGTTGTATCCTAGTTTGGCCAATTCTCTTCCCAGCAAACTGTTTATAGTGAGTTTAAACCGTAAAGTAATAAAAATGTCAGCTCCTAAAATCCGAAGTCAAGGCCTAGCACTTTCAAGTCAAATGTAGGGATAAAATTCAGTAAATTCAGTGAAACTAAAAACATAAGAATCAGCAACCAAATAGTACCAGACTTGGTACAAATATTTGCTTAACATATTACTGGTAGTGGATGTCGTAGCCTGTGATGATCCCGTTGGGTTTCACTGGTGGTTTCCATTCCAATGTTATTGCCGTCGAGTTAAGTTGGTGGTAGATGACGTCATAGGGCGGAGATGACGGCTCTATATCAAATGTACGTTTGAATTTTGCATCTTAACAACTTTATTTGAACCTAGCGCATCTTTATGTACCTTGTCTGGTAAAAAAAGTTTTTTTTGGTAGCTTGTCAGAAAACTGCGGTCTGATGCAGTTGCTAGTTACAGGCAAAACATACCTATTTAGGACGAGTAAAATTGGTGGAAAATTTCTACCATAATCAGCTATTTTATTTAAATATAACTTTCAGTAAAAAAGACCGAGTTGTTAGCGCGACTGTCTTGTGCTCGCAAGGTTGTGGGTTCTAATCCTGTCGGGGTCGCCAATGTTTCCTTGAACAAAAAAAACTAAAACGGCTTTGCTTCAAACCAGTGGAGCCCGATAGTTGACCTAAAATGAAGTCACCAACTTTAATAAATTAAAAAAAAACTAATAAGAAAAAGATCTAACAGAACTGCAATGAGGCAAGTAGCTCGACGGTGGACTCATTGTGAGCATAACACATTCAGGCGTTGTTCTGCCCCCGAGGATAAAAAGAAACAAACAAACAAACAATTACACATAGTACACACTACATTTGTACCGTCTTCATCCGTGTGCACTTGTATAAAACTCGCGGGTCCCTCTCCGACCACTGTACCAGCTGTCAAGGTAAAGTTGTAAGCGGTGTACTTCTCAAGGCCCACAACGACCTCTGAAGATGCGCTGCCGTTCAGGGGTACAGCCAACACGGACGAGTGGTCACCTGTGACACAGAAAACCGATTGCAAGAGTTAATAATGCGGGACTTGTTTTCTATTGAGAGGTCGTTTCCTAATAAAAAACGGCGAGAACGAGGACGACTAAGTGCAAGAGCGGCGATTAAGTTGAGCACTGACCCAGCGGATAGTAGCGGAGCATGTAGTAGGATATGATGCCGTTCGGAATATGTGGAGGTTGCCAATGGATACGAATCGATGAAGATGTGACGTTTTCGTAAGATAAATCAACGGGAGCTGATTCTGGCACTAGAAAACAAACATAACGTTTTTGTAAGTTTCGTTCCACTGGGTTGGAGCAATGTCGATTATGTTTCTAATGCAGGAAAACACAAGCGACCGAGACAGGATTAGATCCCATAACCTTGCGAGCAGAAGAGAGGGCGCTACCCACTCGACCATCTTGGCGACTAACCACAAAACAAAAAGGCGTTGTTTTAGCTTAAATGCATTTGCACAATTTGCAAATTAATACAAACCATGTCTAAATACTATACTTACCATCCTGCATAGTGTAAATAATCATTATGTCCGACTCTTTGTCGCCATCCCCGTACTTGGTGTTGGCTCTCACCGATACACGGTAAACGCTGTGTGGCAGCAGAGAGTCAATAAGCTTTTGTGGCTTGTCATCCTTGGTTACGAAGCTGCAACACAATGCACATCTTCAGGCACAATATATTGGAGGTCAGAAAAAATGGTACTTCATACTATTACTAATAATGACTGTGAACTTTAGGGCAGTGGTATGCAAACTGCGACCCACGAATAAAAACAGCGATTCCAATCCCTTGTGCTTTTACGTAGATATAGTGCATTGCGCAACCGACCAAAATCAAATTTATTATTCGTGACGTAACAATGGATCATAAAGCGAAAACGCTTTACTCATATAACAGCAATGAGCCAATAATGATTTGTAAGCTGCAGACAGTGCACACTGTTGCGATCTGTGAAGTCTCATCACTGGAGTGCTGTAATTTGGCTACACTAGCCTAAACGGCCAACGTCCTGTCACCAGCTGCACTGATGAGACCTAATAGGTGGAAAGCTTTGCTCATAAGTTTTTTTGGGGGAGGCAAACGGACTTTTCACTCATTTTTTCAAACAAAGTCAACCTATGCAAAAACTCTTATGTCCACTTATACAACACCGCACGCATATACCGTATTGTGACATTTGTTGATTAAAGTAGCGACCTTAACGTGGTGATGGTTGGCACGACCAAATGGGATTCAATGCTAAAAGTAAAAATGATTCAAAAAGTACAAACCTTAAATTTTCTCCATTTTCTTCAATTAACGGCGACAGCATAACGTTGTAAAACTGAATGATCCCGTTTGGCACATCCGGCGGCATCCACGTCATCATCACGCTTCGTGATGTCTCATTGACGTAAGAAAGGTTGAATGGGGGAGTGGCGGGCTGCCCTTCCATTGTCCGAACGCCCAGTGGCTTACTGCGAACCAAACTCTCCCCTTTACTGGTGTTTGACGAAATGCTAACGTTGTATTGGCCGTATGTCTGTAGTTGATGCAGGTAGCAGTCTGTCCGGTTGCTGTGGAAATGAAATAGTAAAAATTTAGAAACAGAATTTATGATGTGGGAATTCGTATACATATCTCCAAAAAAGAGATTAGATGTTGATAAATAGAAAAAATTACAGAGTTTATAATGTGGGATTCAGACAAATGTTTGTGTAGATTTAATACTTAGATCTTGATTTATGCTGCCATACCGTTTTAAAACTATTTTTTAAACATCTTCGTGGTTAAGTGCACAAAGCTCGTTTGGCAACCCGTTTTTTTGGTACGTCGATTAGGCATTACCATTAGTGATATTAGATCTCGACACATGCTTCTATTACGTTTCATAACTATTTATTTGAAAACATCTCTGGTTGAGTGCACAAAGATCGTTTGGCAAAGCGGTTCAAGCTCGCAGGGCCTTGCGGTTCCCAAATCATATTGGGTAAAAAAACTCCTATACCTGACAGCCTTGTATGTTCCTGTTGAATTGGTGTAGTAGACTGTGTACGATCGTATAATGCCGTTGGGTATAGATGGTGGAAGCCAGGAGAGGTGGATGGCTGCTGACGAGGAGATGTTCCTGTATGTTACGTTGGTGGGTGGGTCATCCGGTATGTCTTCGTCGGTGTGAATTAGGAATTGTGGACTGGAGGGTCCCTCCCCAACTGACGTATGAGCGCTGACGTAGACCTAGGTGAGATTTGTTCCATTAATTGGTGTTTTTTAGGGGGTTGCGAGAAAAACGATTTAAGTAAAATTCGAAATAGTAGATTTCTTAGCCACCCCCCATTTCTGAATCCATGGATCGCATAAAAATCTGCCAATATAGCCCCAGTTTTCTTATTGCTAATCATAGAACCAAACCTAACAGCCCAACTTTCGAACCGCAGGACTGATAATCTAACAATACTCATGGTTTATTCAGTGCAAAATTTTCGCGTAATGGTCCTTCTGCAGTCTTTTTGATGCTTAGCAGTCAAATAAAAGTTTAACTCAAATTAAGTTTCCACCCTTACAGTGTACGAATGCTTTGTGTGTGCCACAATCGTGGTGTGTTACCTGTGATATCACAAAGCATTTCAGCAACTAAAGACTGAAGGCGTTCCGCGGACCACTTTAAATCGCTTTACGGACCCCTACGGGGAGCGGACGACACTTGAAAATCCACTGAATTAGTAATAATCATTATCGAAACAAAGTGTTCTCACATTATACGGTCTGTATTTCTTCAGATTTTCAACCACCGCGTACTCGTCAGTCACATAATGGTTCCTTCTGCCTGAAACTTCAGTTATCAGCACAGAATACTCGGTTACGACGCCGTTCGGTACCACTGGAGGGCGCCAGGTGATGTTGATCGACGTCGACGTGAGGTTGGCATAGGACAAGTCGACAGGCGGCGATTCGGGCCGGTCTTGTGCCGTACGGAACGTGGCATTGACCGTTACACCAGAACCAGCATCAGTTTCGGCACGCACAATGGCTGTGTAGGTGTTGTAAGGACGCAGTTGGTGGTCACTGTGGCTAACTGGGTCCAGGGACCGGTCCGTAATAAGGTTACCGAGTAGGGTCGTGTCTAGCGACGGAGACGTCAGTACAGAGTTTTCGTCGTAAAATCTGGCGACGTCTTCCGTCTGAAATGGTATGGAAACTAAAGTTAGCTAGGAATACAAGCCACAGACTCGAAAGTAGCCCCCCTAGCCTGATTTAAAACATAACTATCAGAGAGCTTGTGTCTTGTGAATACATTGTGCTGCAAACCGTTTAACAGTCGCTGCTGTCATTATCAGTACAAAATTCACAATGTGTTCTCAAGACATATTTGCAAAACAATTAAACGTAAATAAGGAATTTTGCAAGGTTAGGAAAGAAGGTGCGTTGAAATTTACCCTAGACAGTACTTAAACAAGGCAGTATCCAGGAGGGTACAGCATTCCAAAACATAACGACCCAAGGCATTTTGTGCATCAATTTATTTTTGCGTTGAGACACAGAGAAAACTTTATCATATTTTACCGGTGCGTCGATGGTAGTTTCAACGATTTCGCCATTTGTGGTGTTCAGCAACGCGATGACGTATCGTCGCACGATTCCATGAGGAACGGAGGGTGGCGTCCATGTAAACGCCATTGCTCTCGGACCTTCAGCCTCCATTGAAAAATCTTCAACCTCTTCTGGTTCTGTAAGCAATAGCAAATGGTGCGAAATGAAAGGTAATTTTCCATTGGCATTGTTTGTTTCATTTATATCCTCGGGTTCCTCTGGGTTGGAGCAAAACCGGTTAAGTTTTTGCCTCAGGGAAAATCAAGTGACCGAGACAGGCTTTGAACCCACAACCCTGAGAATACATAGGTGCAGTGTTGATCACTTAGCCATCTTGGCATTCCACTAATTATCCCTATTTCGATATAAGTACTTATGCCGATTGTACAGCAGAATACAGCAGTATCTTTACCAACATGAAACAAATTCCCCAAAACACTGGGAACCCTCCATTTATTACTTGTCCTCTCACTTTGCATTGCAACAAACTCACCGCCTTGTGCCGTTGCAAAGTAGTGGAAGTCTGATACCGGCCCCGATCCTTCCACTGTGCTTGCGTATATAGTTATTCCGTACATGGTGAAGGGCTGCAAGCCATCAATGTTCAAAATCGTCTCGTTGGTTGTGTATGTATCGTTGGCATCTGCGCACAGTCGAATGTGATAGGGTTAGCTTTTTATGCTTCGCATTAGGTGAATACGGAACAAGTTTTATGCAGTACAGCAGGACCTCCAGAAAAAGGTACAAACCCATTTGGGTCCCTAATACTTGCAAATTTATTTGAAAAAAAGTTAAAGAAATTGCAACAAAAGCTCATTTTAAAGATCATACAAAAGATCGTTAAATAAACCAGTATTTACCGTTTTAAATTAATCGCAACGGACTATGCTTTCAAACTGATAGAAATACGCCACCGTATCTAGGAATTTTCAAGTAAACCGATATTTTAAACCGTCCTTCACGCATAGGCCCCTCCATAGCTCTCAAGTCCTGAATAATGTACCTGCTTGTTCCCCCTCTAACGGGCCTTGCATTTAGGAGTTTAAAATAGGTACGTTTTAATAGGCAGCATGTAATCTGCTCCATCCTCCATACATATCAATAACACATGACCAACACTAACCTTGTGAACATAACATCACAGTGTACGATGGGATCCCGTTAGGTTTATCTGGTCTCATCCAGGATAGAGTCAAACCCCTGGTACGCCTCGATAAAACCTGAATGGCGGTCGGTGGTCCCTCGGGTGGCTCCTGTCTTGTGGTGACGTCGACGAACGAAGGTTGGCCCTCCCCAACAGAGTTCCACACCCGAACCGTGACGTTGTAGTTGGTGTAAGGTTCGAGGTTGTCGATTTGGTAATGGACCGGGCAGAGAAGTTCGAACGTCCCCTGGTTTTACAAGAGTATTCAAATTTTAGTAGTTGTCAAGCGACGTTATTTACTCGAATTATGCGGACCAACGATAACGGCACACTCATATATGAATCACAGTACACCAGGCCTACAAGGGGCGGTACAGGAAATGCTATTAAGGCCGGCTGTGATTCAATATAATGCCTTTGTAGGCCTGGCGTACTGTGATGCTAAAAGATGTTAGTAATTTATTTAGGCAACATAAAATAAAGGTAAAAACGTCCGTTGAAAATGCATTTTTCCCAGATTTGAAAAAACATTTTCCCGTGATTCCAAAAACTTGCCTGGTTCGCTTCTTCATCCACAGACCGACGAACTCTGTCATCGCGAAGGTCTGCAAAAGCATTAAAGTTGTCACAATCAACAATAGAAACCAAAACCGAAAGTACTCACTCCTCCCAGTTTCATCCGGTACATCCACACTCTCAACCTC
>QXVZ01032506.1:0-11234 GCA_008931825.1 Phallusia fumigata
TTTTCTGTCCCACAACCCAGCAAACACGTGCTGTTGGAAAAGGCAACGAGTTGTGTCGGGGAACGAATAAAAACTTATGGAATGGTGGTACATGTTTGTTACGAACGCTTCACTGTAAATTTAATATTTCATTCACACCAGAGCGGCTGTTGCATCACAGGCTAGCTATGATGTCACTATATCTTTTCCCTCGTGTTTTGTGGTTTCTCGTGCCAACAATTACTTGGTTGTGAGACAATACCTGCGATTGAGCTCAATGGTGTTTGTTATGTATGAATAAACTAAATTTCTACTTACAGTAAATACTGTAGCAGCAATGGAATACCACAGGAAGGTCTCAACATTTTCTTGTTCGGATATCAATGTGATATTGAATGGTTTGTCCAGATTCAGTGTTGCCGATGCATAGGACCACCATAGCAAACCAGTTCCAGCTGAAAAATACTGATGTTAACATGTGAACACGGTAAAATATTATAGTAATAATAATGAGAATGGAGTTATAACTAATCAATAACCTTTATTATAAAACCTCAAAAAATCTACAGCATCAAACAATTTGACAAAAAGAATAAACATCTAGTGAGTATGGGATAAACCAATACCGCAATTTAATTCTGGAATCTGCCTAAAAATGTTCAGACTAACCAACAATTAAGGCATGTTCACATCTTATTATTGTTCACCAGGCCTGCAAGATGCCCTGTCAATGACACTGATCTGTGTAACATAGTTGGTATACCGCCAGCCCATGATATGCTACTGCTGTGTTTTGGAAAACCACTGCATGCTAGATTTTTTAATACAAGGGAGTGTTCAGGAGCTCTTTTTTGTTATTATGTCTACTAAGGCCTGGTATTAGGGAACTGGTAGTCCTAAATTGGTTTAGAAACTGTTGCTACATCGGGCAATATTGGCTTACAGCCTGTAGTATCATACAAACTGGTAGTGGCAAAACAAATGGAAAAACCTGGTTTGAAATAAATCACATTGATTAACTATCTTTGTACTTACCCAATGACGTAACAATAACTATTATGTTGATGATGTAAACCACAATGCTGGCAAGGTATCGAATGAGCAACACGATAATAAACGACACCACTGAAAAAGTAAAACACACAGTTAACATCGGGCACTTCCACAGTTCATTTTAACACCATTACAACTCACAGACAGCCAAAAAGCAAAGACCAATAATGGCATAACGGCACATGTAGATTTCACTCAGAATTCTGGTAAGGGGATCAAGGTTGTTAAGGAATTTCACCATGTCTACTAGGAACTCAAGGACATTGCTTGGAGCACATCGATAAATCACCACCGTACTGTAATCAGTAAAAAAGTCAGCATAGTACAACCCATATTTAGACTAATAGTTTTAGGAAAGACAAGAAACATTTGTATTTAATGTCAACCATAAAATTTAATAGCCGTGTATATTTCATCAGTACAAAATGCCAGGTTTCTCATCAATGGAAAACAACTTTTGATAATCAGAAAATTGTACAAGGTTTGAATAGTTTTTGTTTTACCTTGGGTCCAATGGTAAAACTGGGCACTTTCCAATTTTACTGCTGACCCCCTGGCTTACATAATCTTTTGGATCAAGACTATAATCACATAGCTGTGAACCAGTTTCCTCATAAAAATCATACAGGTCCTGCAAGCAAAAAGTGTGCCAAAAAATGTAAGTTTTCAACCAAAGTGGTGACAAAAACAGAGCATCAAAAACAAAAAACCAATTATATATTTTAAGTATTTATAATGAGCAATATCTGGTCCTCCAACAGACATGAGCTTCAGTAATTGCTGTTTGTTTGACAATGAAACAAGTTTCAAGAAAACATATCACTGTTAGTTTCCTATTTAGATGGATTAACAGCTCTATGTACAAAAGGCAATTATGCATCCACTGTACCTGCAATGTACGTAACTCTCTGTCAGGACATTTGCTAACACAGATTTCCAGTGATGAGTAGGGATCCAGCACGTCCATAAAAAAGACAAACCTAGAAAAGACAACTTTTAAGTCTTGAATGCTGAAACTGTACAGCCAGCAACACGAAGACAGTGTTTGTTTTCGGACTAGATACAATGTCATGTCAAAGCATGCAGCTTACTTTTTCCCAGTCAAGTCCAATCCTGAATTTGGGTTTTCCGTAAGTTTTTTGTTTGTTCTGTCACAAGTATTGCCATAGCTGTCATAACCATTGATAAGCCTGCTGGCAGCTCCACTGGCTATGGAAAATGCTGCAATGATAATCTAAAAAAAGANCCAGCAACACGAAGACAGTGTTTGTTTTCGGACTAGATACAATGTCATGTCAAAGCATGCAGCTTACTTTTTCCCAGTCAAGTCCAGTCCTGAATTTGGGTTTTCCGTAAGTTTTTTGTTTGTTCTGTCACAAGTATTGCCATAGCTGTCATAACCATTGATAAGCCTGCTGGCAGCTCCACTGGCTATGGAAAATGCTGCAATGATAATCTAAAAAAAGACATTTTTAGGGAGCATGACTAATTTTAGTACAGAGATATTCATGTTTCTGAAAAATCAATGATCCGGTCCCAGACTTTATATAATGGCAGCATGCTTTAATAAACGAATGTTTTGTACCTCACACCATCATACATGATAGTGTGAGGCTTGTCCAAGACATGCAGCGAGACAAAGCAATAAAGATAAGCCATTTTGCCTTTTCTTATCTTCGTACTCCCATGGCTTTTTAAATACCTGCTGCTATCCACCATTTGGATCAGTATATATATGCAACATGCTGTAACTGAGTTACCAATGCATGCAACACAGAATGAGAGGGCAAGTCGCTAGGTCCAAATACTGTCCAGTTTTTGATTTTTAGTATATTAAATAAAAAACATTTTTAGCACAAATCAACCTGTAAAACCCACCAAGTATCCACACATTAAAATATTGTGCCTTGAGTGTTATACTGATAAAATCAAAAACATTTGATATCCTAATTTCACTAATTTCATTTACCATTCCAATAAAGAACAGCACGAAGACACAGAGGGGAATAATGTCTGTGCATGATCGCTTTTGCAATGGCTTCCAGAATTGTGGTTTTGGTGGCTCTTCGCCTGGCCGACTTCGAATAGCACTATAACAGCAACCCATCCTACAATCTCATATCATGACAAAACTTAGCTGTAATCAAAACCTGTTTCGAAAATAAATATAACATTTGTAAAAACACGTCAAAAATCAATGTTGATTTTTCAAAAAACCATGATTTGAACAAAACACTCTCGCAAACTAAAGTATTTTTTGTTTAAAAACAAATTATTTTGCCAAAATCACAAGTACTTAGTGCTACCAGCCTACATTTGCTAGTACATAAGTTTAAGTCCGATGTCTAGAAAAAAGTCAATGAAATTTAACCGAAATTGAACTTGAACCAAAAATAACAAAAAATTGGCACTGTCACTGAATTTCACCAGATAGCTTGTGCTTGGACTTATTCCGGACAGTCCAATTTAGGTGTTACTCTGCCCACCAGAAAGAATAAAAAAAAAACATTGACATGGTGTCACGATGTCTCAGCATCAGATAACTGATTGTCACTGTTTTCGGAACTTGCATCTGAGGAATAGGCAACCAATGAACTTAATCTCTTCAGTTTAGGGTCACTTTTAACTGTCGATGCACTCTTTGATGTTTGTGTCAATTTACTGAAACTTGCTTGTCTATCTTGTGTACTTTGTTTTACAATATGTGGTTGTGTCTTGATGCGGCTTTTCAACTGAGCCCCTACAATGTTTGTCTTTTTTCTGATTTTGACCCCCAGAAAATTGTTTGTAGGTTTTGCTTTGGATTTTCCAACAGATGGAGTCCACAGTGAGTTGGACACCTTGGCTTGCAATGACTTTGTGAGGGATTTTGGCAGTTTGGTAGACAAGTGTTGAATAGACGATTCCACTTTGCTACTCACAGTTCTCTCAAATACTGGTTTCGATTCAATGTCTTTACGCAGTTCATCTCGTTTTGCATCGAATGCTAAAAACAAATTTTAGAATTAAAAGCAATTTGCACAACAGATCCATGAAGGAAGTATGGGAAATAGATGCTTAAAGTGCAATATGGTATTAAAAAAATCTTGCACAAAAAATAACCAATTTACAAAACATGTAAGCAGAGAGTATTTACATTTGATGGTTTGAAAGTGCATTAGTTCTGCCATCTTTTTGTCTTCAATTGATTCAGGTAAAAGTGTAATGTCCAACGAAGATTTTTGTAGCAGTGTGGCATCATGTTTTGCAACTTCCTCCAATCTCTATATAAACACATTTTTCACTCGAGTTAGAATTAGTCTCTATGGTTGTTTTTTTTTAAAACGTCTGTGAATATATTTCAAATAAAAATAGACCTTTTCACTTTTAAAGCTACCCTTGTCTATTACTGCATTACCATAATCATGCATATGTATACACATGTATCTTTTTGGCATTTTGACAAAGGACTATAAATTTAAAAAAAACAGTTGTCTTGATTACTCAAAAAATCATCAGTTTAAATTCCTCACCAAAAAACTTAAACAAACATTGCCCGCAATAAATTAGCAGAATTCAAAAAGAACAGATACAAACAAAAACTTATACCTTTTTCTCCTCACGAAAAGATTTTCTCAGAGCCTTGTTGAGCAAGTAATCGTCTTTCTTTTCATCCTGTATGTCCTGAATTTCCTCAAGGGTGGGAACGACATGCTCAAGTTTCTTTTTGTCCTGTGCTTGGTGTTCAAGTTTGTACATAGGATCAGTGGTTAACTTCTTTTTAACCTCTCTGTCTGTAAATTGAACAGTATCACATTAGAGGCAAATAGATGAATAGGCAGCTCATATAATTTTGAATACAGTATACTACAACATGTCATCATTAAATCTTTGCTCTGTCCAACTAAAAGCTTTTAAAAAACAAACAAGTAATATACACATTTTCAGACAATTTGATTCCATTGGTTTACAGTTTCCAGAAACTATGAACTTCCACAGTAGTTCCCATAAATAATATGCATTGTAAGATAAAACACTTTGGAAATGTACAAAAATAAATGAGGAAACATATTTTGTTATGCCTTCATGCACAATATAACAATGGTTATTTAAGGGAGTATGATTTAATAACCACCTGTCATCTCAATCTGTTCATTGCTTTTTGCATCCCATCTCTCCTCTTTTCTCCTGGCACCACTCAGTATGACATATTCACAGTTAGCAGGATCAGTTTGTATCTCAAAATGTTGGTCGCAAAGATGACATTTCATTCGAAATTTGTAGATTATAGTTGAATAATAGTTGCCCATCTAAAAAATATCAAATTAGAAGGGTATATATTAAAGATCTGCATTTTTAATGCATTAAACGACATTTTAAGTACCTTCTTTTTTTCTGCATTGTATCGAACACCCATTCCAATGTGACTGTTACATCCATTGCACCAAATATTATATGGCATTTCAAAACGAATGATGAGAATTCCCTGCAAATTAATTGCGTGACAGGTTTAAGTTAAGCTTAAAGATAAATATTAACAGTGACACAAATCCATTAAAATTATCGAGGGGACTTATGTTCTTGTGATTAATTTTTGTGCAAATGACGTCATATTGAAAGTTATGACATCATAATAAAAATATTTATGTCATAAAAAATGGATTACATTTCGGCTGAGACGGTCTTAAAACGCCGTTAAAACTTTTTGCCATTGTCCAACTGTTGCAAAAGTATTTAAAAAGTGCTAAAATTGTTTTCATGCTACCATAAACCACCTTTGAACCCACTTTGAACAGTTAAACACGATTTTGGGCTTCATCCTTAATTAAATTAGGTTTAAAATTTAGGTTTTTAAAAAACATTGTTTTGCAAGAAAACAACTGCACATAAAATTTTGCAAGTTAACAAACTGGGAAGAATATTAAACACTCAATGTCTTGTTGTCAAAATGTAGCCCGCCAAACAAATGTATCAGAATTACAGTAAGACCTTTGCTGATCTTAGTTTTGGCTCGCAGCTTGAAAAAGGTTGCCAATCCCCCAAGCTTGGTTAGACATGGTTTATGAGATGTGCTCACCTCTGAAAGTTTTCTCGCTCTTTCCCTGAGCGGATGCGAATTGTGATATCTATCAAGAGAGCCATGTTTCTTGTAATCGAAGTCCGGGGGATAATATTTGTTTACTCCTTTTCTTTCCCCCTGTGGAATGCAACCCTTTTTATTTAATGCATATTTAACACCAACATTTGTAACAAACTCACAGAGCACAGACAAACATACTTCAAACCAAACTAAACATATGAACTCCAGTGGTCTTAATATAGTAAAAGTAGCTTAGGAAACAAATTACTTATATTTTTTTTCCAAACATTGTATTCAAAGCAAAACCTAGAATAGTCATTTATTCAGTGGAACATAAATAAAATTTATTACACATACCATGTTTTCCTAGTCCAGCTAAGCTAGTTTTTATGACTTCAATGTGATTACTTGTTTTCTATTAGATAAATTTTTGAAAACAAAAACGTATTAGTGCTGTTAGATTTNTAGTTTTTATGACTTCAATGTGATTACTTGTTTTCTATTAGATAAATTTTTGAAAACAAAAACGTATTAGTGCTGTTAGATTTGCAAGTTTTGTTCTAGAGTTTTGCTAATAATATTTGCTTCAAAGTTAACAGCCACGCCTCAATCCTTTGTGCTGAAAATCACAAAAAGTAACAGAAATCCCCAACCTTTGCAAACGATTTTACAGCGATTAAACTTTTGTGTTTTGTTGCTCGTTACACGCACCAGTGAGTACATTTTTTTGTCATTATGTCGTCACGTTTGTAACGTCATAGAGTGAAATTGCTGCAGTAAAAAGCCAAAATAAAAAAGTTTCTCGCAAATGGGATTTTTAAGCGTTATTTAAGACATCAAATGCAGGCTGGAAGGAGACCAATCAAGCGGGTCGGCAGTTACATTACACCAAGTGAAGTTTCGTCGCAAATCAAAGCCACTGGATCTTTGTCGGTTAACTTGCACGACGGTCATGCAGACAAAAAATCGAAAGCGACGGGAACATCTCCAGAATCCGACCAAGAAGAGGTTTACCAGCTCACGAAGCACGAACAATCATTGGTTTCTGGAATTGCCGCCTTGTACAAGACCAGAGACCTTTGTGACGTCATATTAAGCGTAGAAAAGGCCACTTTTCAAGCTCACAAGGTATGTTTTTGGGCAGGATTGTAGAAAAAACAGTGGTTTTCAAAACAACTAGTAAGATAGTGGTTGCGCAAAGCATTTTTGAAATCAATCGTTGACTTTTAACAGTAAGAAAACTGTATCTTTGTTTTGTTTATCTTGATCGCCGGGATAGGCCTAAATGTACACGCAAAGGAGCCAGTTCTGGGCTCTGGCCTTTTCTGATTTTCAAAGGTCAAAACTTTGGCATTGCGCCAGATAAACTAGATGAATTTAAATAAAATGAAACGAAACTACTGCCTTTTCAAAACAAGTAAATTATTTTGAGAAAAAGGGTTGCAATGTATAGCAGGTAGTCAGGTACATTGACTGTCATCTCATTGTGAGGAAGACCAATTTAGGCATTGCTTCATGCATCAAAGATAGAGATGAAATTAACAACATAACCTTCTATAAACAGACGACATAGTATAAGCTTCGGCGAATATTCAAATGCAAAGTAAACGGAAAAGGAAAATATTGCTTTGTGTTTTCCAGGTTGTGTTAGCGGCCTCTAGCGAGTATCTTCGCGAAATGTTTGTAATGCGTCAAAAAGTCGAGTTCAACGAGAATGAAATGATGAAAGTGCCACTTCTAGGCATACAAGCAAACACCGTTGCTGCTATACTAGAAGGAATGTACAGGTAACCTTCTATGTAGAATACGTCAACAAACCGATGCAGATAACTAAACGTTGTTTAAATACGTCGTGAAAGTTGTGTCAGGTTAAGATGGCTGGTCAGTCTACCAGCCTTAAGGTTAAGATGGCTGGTCAGTCTACCAGCCTTAAGGTTAAGATGNGTAGAACTTAAAAGATGTAACCAAACCACTGGCAATTTCTACAACGAAATACTGACTGACTCTTTGCCCGCAAATTATGTGACCAGCAACTCAAATACTCCGCATTCTTGGCGTTCTCAGATCGACGTCATAATTGCTTGCGGCGGCTTAGCGTTGAAGCGCGAGGGATCGCTCACCGATAAAATGTTCTACTGTGACGTGAAACAAGGATTGTGGAAGCCTTTCGCCAGACTTCCCGAACCGAGGCATCACCATGCAGGTAAGAAAATCGAATCCTGGTTCATAATTCATACCACATAAAAAATGTTTTAGGCTATTGCTGTATGATCCATGCTGAAAAAAAGCTTTTTTAAAGCATGGCCGAAAAATGTTATTAATTAGTTGTAGTGGGCGATTGAACGCGGCAATGGCCTGGACACATTTTACCAAATAATAAAGACCGGTTCTGTGCTACTCTTGTTTGGCTCTTTGAGATTATGGATTCGCGTTCAAACAGAGCAAACACAAGAGTCGAGGTGGGATTAGAACCAACAACCTGCAAGAAGAAAGGAGGTTGCCCAAACTACTCGATTATGTTGGCGACAAGGCAGATGTGTGTGCTAAACAAACTCTTGTATGTATAGGGCTTATGTTAGGGTTTCTGTCCGGCTGACACATGTTCAGGGTCCCGAGAGAAACGAGAAGGTGCTTTCGACCGAAAAGCTGTTTAAAAAAGTACAGTATTGTCATATTTCAACATAATCTTTTTATGTGACCAAATGGGCTTTTGTTGAAGTTTAGTGCCGACAAAGTACTAATTAGCCTCGGTTTAGGTATTAGGAGCCCCATCAAACGGATTGGTACCGCCATCATTTTTTTGAGCTCCTGCTTGTATTTGTATTAAATTATAAATTAAAACGCAGCGACCACGCTCGGACGTTTTCTATACGTTGCTGGTGGAGATTCAACAGAAGGCTGTCGCTCGCCCAGCAAAAAGGTACGGCACGATACCGTCAAAGATTTGATTGAAAGGTGACGTAATGATGACGTTGGTAGGTTTGGAGGTATGACACCTGGATGGAGGAATGGCTTCAGGTGACCAGCATGGAAACGGCGAGAGAAAGTTTTCAGCTGGTTGCGCTTGAGATGAAAATCTACGCCATCGGTAAGAGTTGGTGTCAAACCGGTAAAAAAGTAATTTTAAATCGCTAGTACCTCATTTTGGTTATCCGCAACTGTTAAGACAGCTGCTCAAAAAATTAGTCAATATGCCCTTCAAGGGGCTTTTATGGTGGACCGTGCGTTTTTCCTTCCACCATTTCCCCACCATGAATCCGTCTCGAACACCTTCATTCCCACCTGATTTGGTCAAAAAGACTTTTTAACTTTGTTCCATAACAAGCGGGTAACAAGATTTCGAGGCATTTAACTTAGATTCGAAATTTTATGATAGATTCCTGTCATTCGGTGAAAAACTCTGAAAATTAGCCGCGGTTTCTCTACTGCTGCGAAATACTTTTGGTGGCCTTCAATTACACTTCAGGTGGTCGCACAACGCAGGGTGTAACCGTCGGCGAGATGGAAGTGTACAGCCCCGCCAATAACACGTGGGAGAGATGTGAGCCAATCAGCAGCCGGCGACGTCACACGGCTGCCACTGCGTTTGACGGACGAATCTATGTGGCTGGTGGATCGAGCGATGACCTGGTTTCTCGTCGGGTGGAAAGGTAGTTTGTGCATTTAAAATAATTTATTTGCACACCATGAGCAGGCAAATGTCGCCTACCTTGGGCTTGATTAGTTTAGTCGACTATTTCTCGGGCACTTACTGTAAACAGACTATACACCAGTGCTTCCAAGCATTTCGTGTATCATGTCCAAGTCGAAAAATCACGATTTATGTTGTGAGCGAAGACAAACTATTGGTTTTGTCAAAATATATCATTACATTTATTTCACGGTCATAGACGAGCTTATAACCAACAAACTTGATTCAATTATCCAACTTCAATTACCAAACCTTAACCTTACATACTTTTCTTAATAAGGCATAAAACCCTTTCCTCTTTTGCTTTTTTGTAGTTATTTACCGGTAAATGGAAAGTGGGAACGACGTCAACCTTTAGTAAAACCGAGGTTCTCAGCAAGTCTACATGCAATCGACAACCATTTGTGGCTGGTCGGGGGCGCCACAGTGGACGCCTCGGATCCCGGGCTGGGGATCTACGGGGCCAGCGAAGTAAGCACTGCTAATCGGTTGGCAAACTTATTACGCTTTAGGTTTTTTCACATAAAATTAAAAAATGCTTTTAACTTTTAATGTAAGCAGGAAAATGTTGTAAGATGTTTCGCCAACTTACCGAATTATAGCCTACATTTTGAGCACTTTTGCGTGTATTCAAACTACACCGCAACCTATTTAACTAATTTGACATTTCAGCTCCATTTACCACAGCTTGGATTCTTTTGGACCGAATTAAACACTTGTTTGATTCCAGGAGTTTAAACTTAAGTCCTGTTTGCTTGTGACAGATAGAATTGTACACACCCGGCCATGACCAGTGGACAATTATCAAGACGCGTTTAAATTGCGATGATGCCGCATCACCTTCCTTACTGAACAGAAGTGTAGCGGCTTGGGACTCTACAACACGTCATACAGCCAGGTTTGAATTTTTTCGCTTGGTGTTCGTTGGTTGAGCAGCAGACGGAAATGTTTTTCAAACCAAGTGGTTTCAATTTCAGCACTAATTAGGTCTTTTACAATAATCAACATAATAGCTGATAATCTTAGGCCTGTTTGCATGCACGCTTAAGCGGGTTTGCGAACGAGCTTTGTGTAATTAATCGTGACAAGTTTAATACAAAAACAACAAGTTACTTAATTACTTATTTGAACAGAAATAAAGAGTATTTTTTGAGAAGAAACGCATTTGGGTTGGGGCGCTTTGCTAAAATCAAACTGATTGTTGATGCGTTTTTAGTCCATCAAATGAAAACGACGAAGAGTTTCTCGATCTCTGCGTTTCAGCAACAAGATCTGAAGCTGGTTCGTGTGCATTACACGGCAAACTGTACCTGGTTGCTGGCTACAGCTGGTTGAACCGGGGCCGTATTGATAATGTGGAATGTATAGACACCAACAAACGAAAACAGAGGAGTCCTACCACACAAGAAGACGATGTCACAAAACCAGAAACCAGCCTTGCTCTGGAACCAG